>JABFOX010003702.1:0-10099 GCA_022817665.1 Axea sp. ZL-2020
AAGAGTAAACTCACTGTCAACATTTCGAGTGTTTTAGCGCACTTAATTCCATTTTTTACATAAAATTTTATGCAAATTCTTGGATCCCTTTTTTTTAACAGCAAAAAATCGCCGAGCACACTAAACACTTTTAACCTTTTTTGCCTCTCACAAAACAAACGAAGAATAATATATAGTTGAAACTGTGAATATATGATCCTAACGAGTGTACCAACGCTACAACAGAAAAAAAAATTTTGAAATCTGAATCCACGTAGCCCGCGGAATGTGAAAAGTCACCTTACTTTTTGAACACTCCTCGTAATATATCAAATGTCAGTAACCAGTAAATTGTCCTATAAAAATAATACGAAATTTTAAGAATTATACTAAAATTATAATTTTGATTATTTTATTACGAAATACTAAAGGACTGTCAATTTATAAAAAGTATAGAGTATATTGACAATTTGTTTATTTCAAATTGAATTAACGATGTCAAAATGTTAAAGAATGTCAAAGTTTGGCACTTTGAATAAGCAACTTCTAAGAGATATAATAACTTTTTAAGAAAACCCTTCGATATATTCTTCTCTATTAATTTTTCTTGATAGGTTTATACAAAGTTTTGCAATTTTATAATGACTTTATTCACATACCATAATTTTCACTTTTATTATAAATTTAATTTACATCATATATATATATTACCACAATTGTATTATATTATGGGTCGTTGTCATAAATTTGCCATTAAAACTTGAGTACCTCCGAGCAAATGTGTACCCCCTCGCAATAGGTTTCAAAGTAAAAGTTTCCGTTAACAAATTTATTTTCCATTAAACATCCGACTCCAACCATATGAGCCCATTACCAAAATCTAATGTTCAGAGACTGTTCAACTGCCAATTAATATAGCATCATCAAAATTTGGTCTAATTATTACGGAATAAATCACGTTATAATAACCTATACTCAACCATTATGGGACAGTTCATAGCAATTATCTTGGCTTGCTATTAGTCTCGTTATCGAAACTATTAAATTCCGTCAAACTTGAAACTATTTTGTCATCGTTACAAATTTCATTTTTCGTTACCATTCATATAAAATGTTTTAAGTAAAATTTACAACTAGTAACTTCCGTCGTCGCATAATTATCATAATTCCACGTCTTTATTACCACAAAATGAAAAATGTACCATTGCGATTCAACCTCTTCTATATAAAAAGGTTCCACAGAAAACGCAGACAGATTCTAAAAAAACGTGAAAAAAAAAAAACAAACAGCAGACAATAGACCTAAAAGTACCACAATACACCGACAATTTCGCTTCGCCCTTAACTCAAAGTCATAAGCCGCGGTCTCTTAATAATTCCATCTTGCCCCGCTCGGAAAGTTCAACTATACGATTCGCATTTTTTAATTAAAAGCCGTAACCGTTTCCCGGTGAAAGTTCGCCATTCAAGCGATGAACTTCGGCGTCGCTGACGTTGGACTTTGTATCATCCGGGCCAACATTTGTTTCGCTTGCACTCAAAGGGATGAATGACCGGCAGTATAAAACAGGGAGAAATAGGTGTTTTGTGAGTCAATAAGAGAATTCAACGAACACTTTCCAAAACGACGAAGAGGTCGTTAAAGGGAAAAGTAGTCTTTGGTTTCATTCATCGAGACATTCTGGCGTGTAGAATAAGTTCAAATTAAATGGGCATGTACTAATTATTCGATTAAGTCCGGAAAGGGAGAAGCGACAAAAATTGAGCGATGATGGGACAAAGATACAAGTACGGTTTCTTCAACTTCTGATTCTCCTCATATCTCAGGCGCGGTTATCTTATTTCTGTTTTTCTGTTTTTGTTTCCTTCTTTCTTTTCTTTTTGGTCCGTTACACGATGGGATCCCATATCTGCCAGACGGATACTAATCAGTATCCAAGGTCAACGAAATGTTGATTGCAACTACACAATTGATTCAATCCGAATGTGAGATAAACCGACTTATTTTTGGAAGACCATTTCATTTCATCCAGATTATCCTACGATTTTATCAATCCCACCCTCTGATTAACTCTCGCGAGTTCAGCGTCCTGAAATGAGTTTGCGAAGGCCTTATTCAAATTTACGCAACCTTCAAGATTGACAGTGAAGCTATACGAATTTAGTGAGATGTTGTGTTTTTGTTTTTCTTTTCTGTTTTCTTTTTGGAAACAACTCGGAATAATTTCATGAAATTTGATATCAGATAAGCTTGAGAAAAACTTTTTGCAATTTTATTGAGTACGCTTTACAGAATTAACAACGAAGATATTACAGTCCAAAGTGAACATTTTTATAAATGTTTAAAGTACTTGCAGAAAATGTGAAGTTGATAATAGAAATGTATAAATTCAAATGTAAATAGTTAAATTTATAAAAATTTTTAGAAAAGTCTTTTTAAGTTTTAAATAGAACTTAGTTTTTGAATATTAATCACGTTTCGATGTTGTATTATTAAATTTATTTGTAGAAATTGTTATCAAGCATAATAATTTTTCACATATTTAGCATCGCAATATATAATATATTAATATATAAATTTAGTTTTATCAGTTTGACTTACATTTCAAAACATGCTTGAGAATTCGTAATTAATTTATTAAGAGAATTTGAACGATAACGTTTCTTTTCCAATAAATTTTAAGAAATTTAAAATTTTCTTGAAAAAAATATTTTTGAACGAAATTAAAATTATAAAACTACACAAGTTTTTCTCGAGAAAAACACTAAAAAACAGTAAGAGCATTTTAAAATGTTTATGCATTACTCAAAAGTGTTAAGAAATATTGTAGTGTCATAATATATATAAAACCGAAAGAAAACCATCCGTGAAATATTGCTGTTACGGCATTACGTATCAATCGCTCATCTTGTATTTTTCGCGCTGACGTCGAACAATGATTATCATTTCAAATTCTGATTAATTGTTACGAGTTTAGCATACCGAAACGAGCGGTTGACATTTTTTTAATTAAAATTCAAATGCGAACTCCTCGTTTTTCCTCTTTATCGTCCGCAAAAATCACTTCATCCCGACCAGATTACCAGGCGTTAACATCCATTAACATTGCTGAACTTCGGCATATTTATGAGACCACTTTTGTTCAGCTCGTTTGTTTCACGCGACCCCCTGATTTTCCTATGCTAATCATTTTCAGTCGCAGTTCAGAACGCTCCCCGGACCAAAATTATTCTCGCGAAATAATACCTCAAAGGTAGTAGACGCAACTTCGCGAACTTCTTCCAGGGAAAGTAAAGTCAGGCTCAAGGTCCCTTCTTAACGGAATATCCAAAGCATTTAAAGCTCGTGTACCACTCGACGAGAGCTGGCTCAATATACGCCGGGTCTCAATGGAAAGGTTAAATAGAAGACGAGAATAATTTTACCTACCAAGCACTGGCTCGTTCGAGCAAAGATTAACTGGCGAGATACCAGTCATTGCCAAATCCCCGAGACGCCTCAACAACCTGGAAAGTGTTGGTTAGATGAAGTCATTTTAGGATTTTGTATCGAGGCTTTTTCAAAGTAAATTAATTTCATCTAATCATTATTCATTTCACATTTCACAAAAAAATCGTACCAAAATTGTAAATGTTATTTTTTGATTGCTTAATTATATTAATAATGAAAATTGTAATGATAATAAGAAGGAAAACAACGGCAAAAAAGTCGCAGATCGTTCATTTGCATCCACCTGAGCGATGTAGATGACAAAATTAAGGGACCGAACAAAGACTTGAAAATATTTTGAAAATTTGAAACTGGAGAGGATTTAACTTGTTTCTAATGCTCTAATATCAGCTGTCTTGCTTACTTTGTAATAATCTTGTTAGTCATGCAGTGTACGTTCACAACATAAAACAAAAGTTCGATGGTAGCTTAGTTTACTTGAAATTAAATCATTTTACTTTTTACGATGCTCTTTTGAAATTTGCAGAAAGTGAGTTAAAATTAAACCGCAACTATTCCTCGTATTTTCCTAACGATCCATTACCCCGCTATCAAAATTATTTAATCAGTCTCCTCCTACCTTGTAATCAAATTTAAAGTTATCTTGTACAAAGATTTCATTATTATTATCTTTGCAATTATTCTTTTAATTATCTAGAACCAAATCGATATCACGTTCAACTTATTGCAAAACGTATCGAATGAAAAAAGTAATGAGTCCTGAGTAATCAGATGAATAAATGGGGATTAATAAATAACTGGATAAATGTGATTAATAAATTAAAGGTGAAATTTGAGAGCGGTAACTCAAGCTGGTACAGTAATAAAAGTTGCGAAACCGATGATGTATCATTAAATTGAATTAAGTAAGACAGGTGAAAGAAAGAAAAAAGAAAGAAATTATATTTAACAAGATGAACATAGTTTCGATAAAAATGATCGTAACTGGAGTTGTACAAAATGGTAATAAAACAGGTGCAAAATCGTCAGTTCTTCCAGCGTGAAATATTTTTAACAATCTGCAGTGCATCATTATCATCCGTTTCAATGTTCAGTTCGTACCAACAGGCTGCGTATAAATAATAAAAGAAAAATCATCGGTTTTTTCGTTTGGATGGGAAATAAAAAATGAAGTTATTAAAATATAAATGACAAAGTGTTTAAACTCCACAATAAAATGTATGGATGCACGACGTTGAAAGTAACTCAGTGCACTTCTAGCATGAATTCACGGTTCCGAAATTTATTCGAGCCGCTGAAAAAGAATCCCCGATGATACCACTCGAGGTGCTCTAATGACGTAACATCAGCAAGTACTCGACTGTCCCGAAAATGGATTTCCGATCAGATTTTTACCACCCGAACAAAATTGGCGACCTTCTTCGTAGCTATAACGGACCGAGTCGCAGAACCGGAAGCCGCGGAAAAATAGGTTAAGAACTCTGGGTCAAAATGGGCACCAATGACCGAAAAGAAACGCTCATGGATGGCTTGGTCCAAAACACGTGATCGGAAATGAAACGAACTCTAGAATTTAAAGCAACGAAAGAAGATGGAAATAACTCTCCGCGAGATGCGGAGTGTACGAGACTCGACAAAGTGCTTCAGAAAAGATGGAAATAATACTCTTTCAAAGACTTTAGTCGGGGACTGACAGGACTCTGCAAAATATTACAGCGTTGGTTGAAATAACTTTAACCCGGACCACTTCAACTGGAAACCGATAGTACGCGCCAGCTATTCATGCAGCTTCGAAGCGCGATGGCTTCAAACGTCCCCTACCCCTAATCTCTTTTTCGCACGGCAAATCGATCGCCAAGTGAACCGGGTCTGCGAAGGTCAATCAAGGTCATCAATAAGACCACCCTGAGCAATTAATTGCGCGCCGTTTTGTTCGGCGAGCAAGTTCTTTACCGAGTTGTTTGGGGCGAAGAGCCAATGGACGAAAGTGTTCGAGTCGAACGTCCGGAGAAAAGATTCGTTAAAAGCCTCGCAACTGATTTTTAATTAATTATCAAATTGCACCGTTTAGTCCACTTAAGGAAATTCTTACAAAATCAATGTTAGAGTTTTGTCGTCTTTTAATTTACCGTCGAGAAAAGGCTGCGAATTCAGATCCACGTTATTCTTCGAAAGACGAAAATTCGAGAGAATTGTAGATGATTAAATTAGTAATATCTAAAATTACGTTAATGCGTATTTTAAACGTCGCTGCGCAACTACTGTAATTTCGATTGAAAATTTGAACTAGCGATTCAAGAATTACGAAAATTGTTGGTATCGCATAAGATTACAACGCGTGCTTAAGTTCGTAAATTCGATATTACACACTCCGCTCGAGGATTAGTTTGGGTAGTAGTTCAAGATAAGGTATACACATCAAATATTTAGGAAGCAAACGGCAAGATTGTGCTTGCTGCTCAACTGAGCATTCATGGTACAATACGTGTCTAAGATTAGCATCGCTTTAATTATAATTAATAATGCCGGAAAGTATCGTAATATTTGAATGTATTTCACGTGTTTCGTTGAACACAGAAATTTGTCTCTTTGCTGTTTCTGTGTGCTCGCTTTTGTTTACAATGATCCTTTTCTTCGCTGTTGTTTACAATATTGTTTTCCTTGTCCCGTGTTCGCAAAGTCGTTTGTCTTTGCTTACAACCCCGTCCTCTTTGTTTCTGCTCCTACTTACAATCTCGTTCCCTTTGTTTTTGTTTACAACCTCGTTCCCTTTGCTTTTGTTTTTGTTTGCAACCTCGTTCCCATTGCTTTTTGTTTGCAATGCCGTGCCCTTTGTTTTTGTTCGACATTTATCTCCATTGGTGCCTTCGTCCTTCCTTCGTGGGAATTTATCTTCTCACAATTACCCGTGTTTTTGTTCCCGTCTCACTTTTGTTTTTGTTCCCACAGCTCTTGGTTTTTGCTCAAACTATTGTCATTACGTCGTTTTTTCTCGCCACCGTCGCATTCATTTAAATTTTTTCTCCTCAACTTTTTTCACTTATTTATCTGCACAACACTGACATTTGTAGATGGCTTGGAAATGAAATCAATTGGTATTGTTTCTTATCACCGTGACATTTCGTTCATGGATTTCGATGTATGAAGAGATAGATTTATCTTTACACTTTGTTTCCCAGGGGCGCCGTAAAACACAGTCGCAATGAATTTTTTGCAAGACGCGTGCCACGGGACTGATCGACAGCGAATCTATATTCATTAACCACGGACGATTCGAAAGAAGGAAACGATACACGGTATGAATATTTCGTGACGTAATTATAACTCCCTGTGGTATCAAATATGTATAATCAAATGTATTCATAGTGTTCTTGTCGTGCATTGTGCGACAAAATAACTAGACGTTTCATATTTTTTGACGGGCTTTATCCGGATGGCATTTATTTTTAATTTGCAAGAGCAAATCTTATTCGAGCAAGTAATTAGTTTCGAAGATGATTGTCAGCTGGTAATAGCGTTATCGAATATTTTTTCAAGTTCCTCAGGTAGCGGCTTTAACGTTAATGAGATTTGGTAATTTATACTTAAAGGAGTGAAGCGAGATTGATGTTAAGATCGGAGACACTGAAAGAAAATAATGTATAAGAAAATCATCGTGCAAACAGAAATAAACAAAGATGACGAAACGCTGCCAGTGATGGAAGGTTTTTTCATTAAAATAGATATGAAAATAATCGTTTCTTTAAAACGCCTGGAATATTTTATCGACAAATTTGTATGAGCTGGTTCTTCTTGATTCTTCTTCGCGTTTGTGTTTATACAAATTTGTTTGTGCAGGTATTATCAAGATTTTGCGGATGACTGTTATGGACGATGATTGCGTTGATGATGATGATGATGATGATCGTGGTAATTTTAGTTTAGATCGAAGTTAAGTCAAATACAAGATATTCAATGTAAAAAATAAACATATTCCATCAGAAATAACTATATGAAATTTTAGTCACTTTTCTGGTGACCGATGTGAGTCTTCCGATAGAGCGCGTGTTTGCCAGTGTCCTTTTTCGTACAACCGTGCGCGCAGTTGAATGGTTACCAGATAGCGCGGGAAAATTCCAACGATACAAAAGATATCCTCAGTTTTGCAGTGAATTTGAAATTCCACCTTTACGTTTCGCTGAATTATGAACCGAAGTGTAACGTTGTACTATTGAATATTATAAGAAACGAAAACTCAACGCTGAAACTATTTCGCGCTAATAAGTCGGCCATGTAATTTCGAGTCTCCAACTGTCGGAAACTCGGAGTGCCTTCATATACTTTCCACTTCTCCCCCCTCGTCTTCTGGCAAAAGTTACACGCTACGAAATTTCCACTTAACGCTGAGACGCGACGTCGCTAAACCGACAGAAATGCTATCGCGCGGTGATTGCGTTTCAAAACCGGCGTTCACTTTTGGCTCAGAATTATCGAATTTCGGCAACGTTTCTGACATTCGCTGAATTTTGAAATAATGATTCCACGGCTTCTTTCTGCCATTCACGTCGGCCGGCTGCGGCTGGGTTCGTCAAATATTGATGAAAGCACATCCAAAGCAACTGCATTTTTACGTCAGCGCCCTTTTTTTCATTCGCAATCTTTCCTTTGCTGTTTCCTTCATGTGATTTTTGACAGGGAAATAGCCGCGCTCTGAAAAAGCAAAATGGCAAAATTATAGGTTTACGAATGTGCAGCTGAAATGCGCGGAAATAAAAAAGGTGAATTTATTTTCCTTGCGAGAGCGCGAATGCTCATTGCGCGCTTGTTTCGAATTTTCATTACAAAGAAATAACGCGCTTGTATTGAGCTTGATGAAGAAGTAACTTGACTAAATAATTTGTAATGTTTTAATAAAGGTGGAAATTCAAAGCGGGGAACGAGAAGTTGTAAAATGTAGATAATGGAGAATCATAAAATATGGATATAAAAATAAATGTGATAAATAAAAGTTTAATGAAGTAGAGACGATAAAAGGAACACGTTTTGATAATAAAATGACTGTTCAAATGAAAATTAATGCATTTGAGATTATAACTTCGTTTTGATAAATGATAGAGTGGTAAAGTGAGGGTTTATTGTCCTTTTTGCTTGCGGAGTGATTGAATGAAGATGAAATTTGAATTGCCATAATGTCAAAATACAAATGCCAGAACAGAAATAATAAAATACAAACGTGTCTTCACTTAGGCATACAATGTTTGTGTAAATCTTATACATCAAATCTATGTGTAATTTGTACATAAACTTCTACGTAAAACTTCTGTATAAACTTTTATATGTACAATCTCTCCATATAAAGATGTTTGTGTGTGTACATATATAGCATACAAAACTCTGGCATAAAAGTTCTACGTAAAACTTCTGTACATAACTTTTACATAAGTTCTACATAAACTTGCACGTATAAAGCGTGTACATAAAGCTGGCATATAACTTATATATAAATTGTATAATTTACTATGCACATGATATGCATTTTATTCAAATTGGACCATCAAGAATTTACAATAGAAGAGACGTCTGATATAAAAATAACAAGGTAGGAATCAATGACGCGTATAATATAACAACAGTAAATCTGCAGTTATCAGAGTGTGTTACACAACGTACTGATATAGACTATACAAATCACATGTATACCTCACACGTTACATATTCTAATGACTTGCAAAATGAGAAATAGAAATGCAACTGTTCCTTGCACGACTAAAAAGTTAACGAGTTCTTTGACTTATTTTTACGAACCTTATATTAGTTTTTCAACGACACATTGTCGCAAAACACAGAGTGCACAACGCAATAAAAGAGCTATAAATTGTAATGATAGCAATATCGTTACAGTTAGGGTCAGTTTCACCCCCGTCCCGCCCCCGAATTGTTTTGCAACAAAACGCGTAAAGCAATTTTATTTCATTTCATTTCATCATCCCACCTCGGAGAGAGTAAAAACATGACAACCTTTATAATTTATGTACATGGAACAAGTGCCAATGTCTGTCAATTGCGCAATAAAAGTGAAAGCGACAATGATGAACCGTCTACGACAAATTGAAAAAAACTTCAATGAAATGTTTTTAAGAGAATTAAAACAATGAAGCTAAAAAAACGAGACGAAAGTGACGAAAATATAAACATTCAAGAACAAGACGATGATTATTGAATCGAAAATCGACATTTACTTCTACCAAATTGGAAGACGCTTCGTTTGCTATGAATCGAAGTCATCTTCGTTTCGGTACTCGTGGTTTTGCACATTTCTTCCGCATGAGTGAACAAGTGTAACGCAACAGCCCGCATAGTTTTGCATTTGAAATTTCAAACTAAAATTAACAAAGGGGAATCGGTATAAATATAAGTTCAATTGAATGTTCGAAAGAAGCGTTGAACGAAATTTCGCGTTTCGTTTTGCAGCTACTCGTAAACTTGTCTATAAGGTCGACGTAGCTTGTTCATCGGAGTAACTCGGTTGATTTTTATTTTCATTTCCCCTCTCGTATTTAACACTCGCAAGTGTTTGTTTTTTTTTTTTTTTTTTTTTTTTTATTTTTTTTCGTACGTTTTTCAATTAATTAATGTTCGTTTGTGAAATTCAAAAACCCTAAGAGTAAAGTCCCAGCGACTGCTCATTTC
>JABFOX010003703.1:0-10099 GCA_022817665.1 Axea sp. ZL-2020
ATGTTCAATAATTAAAACTTAACAGACATTATCCATCACAGAGAATTCAATATAAAAGTGTTGTAAAATTAAACTAATTCAAATCGTTTAGGTGAATGAAGAATTTTGAAAAAAAAAATTTAATTAAACATCAACACTTGTTTGATTCATTCATTATTCATCACACGATATTTGTTTCAAGTTTTGCAAGTACAACATTTTAATAGAACTATCACGGACTAGACAAATATTAATAAAACAATCTACATCGATATAATTCTCATGCTTACCATTGTTTTTTAACGACTGAAAATCAAACAGTTAATTCTCTAAAAACGGTAACTAATAAAAAACATTAATCAACCGATTTTCCAAATGTTTTATCTCCGTGTATTTCTTTTCAGTATTTGAATACCAATAACTGCTAATTAGCATAAATTTGTGCATTTAAAATTACTTTTTTCATATTAAATTTAGATACGAAATTTATATTAGTACTTTCTAAATAAATGCTAATTTAAGTTTATTCTTACGTTTACAAAGTTTGTTTCGAACAAAATTTTATTTTCTTGTGCAGCATTGTTAAAGAAAAAACTACCATTAAAATCAATAAATAAGATAACTTTAGAGCGCAAAAGAGTGAAAATTTGTTTTGAATGAATGAAGACTTGATATTCATTTTAATTAAATATCGTTCGTTTGATAAAATTAAATAGTTCTTGAATAAATTTAATTAACTTTAAAATTCCAAACTTTGCAAATAATAATTTTATACTTATCATAATAATCTCTTAGCTTTTCTTACAAACAAATTTGTTTGCTTTTAACCGCTATAAATACTACTTTTACTAAATCTTAGCATCAAAAAGTCTGTTTTTTATACGGTATATTAATGGAAATTTTAATAATGAGGACATAAATGTGTAACATTTGGTGATTAGTGTGTCTGATAATTGCACAATTGTGTTTAAATATACACTGAATATGAATAACGCGCAGTAATTATTATATTTGAATTTACTCAACTTATTTCTAGTCTTATTATAAGGTTTAGTACGTGTAAATCTTAGGCGTACGTGTGAGTATTACGTAATTCATATAATAAGTTGAACCATTTTGTACCGTCACTTATCAACACGTAAGAAAACATGTACCTGTGTGAAAGTTAAATCAGCAGTACTTTTTTTAAGATCTTAGGAAGCTTATATTTGTATTTTTTCCCACATCTTTACCGATATAATTATTTTTACGACGTATAAACGACATACAAAAATTAATAACATTTTGCTGAACTAATTATAAGTATTCAATTTTATTTATTGTTTGTATTATTATTATTATTATTATTATTATTATTATTATTATTATTATTATAATGCTGTAAATTAACAGCAATTAATAATATTCACTGAGTATATTTTTGTCGAGTAATTCTTGATATTGATTTTTGTTCTTGTTTATGTAAACTGTCTGACCTTTTCACTGATGTCCATTTTCGAACAAATGGACATCGGCGGACAATTTACATACGTTCACCGACAACGCCTGAATAGTCAGGGTAAGCCACCGGGTATTAATGGGCTAATTAAATTAAAAGTTAATTGAGATTCTACAAATCTGGAAAAGACGAAGGAATTCTACTTTATTACTTTTCAATTTTACGTGCATTTCTCAAAGCATTTGAACGACTATACAAATCGATGTTTTGCAAATGCATCTGTCACGAATCAAAAAAATTGTTTGAACGAAATTATATAATTCGAGGTTGAGGATTCAGATGTGCGATAAAAGTGGAGCTTCTTATTTAAAATTTCAAAGTTGTCCTCCATCCCATGCCTGAGAAAGGTAAAAGTTTTTTTTTAATTTGAGTTGATAAATGTATAAGCATAAAAAATAATGTACTTCATAAAATAATTGTTTTCGTCGCTGGGTAAGCAACAGTTTTAACGACAATCCGAAACTATACTATTATTAAGAATAAGGCAAATTGTTTTCACGTTTAATTTGTTTTCAGTATTTAAATTTGTATCAAATTTAATACATAAGATCGAGAAGTCATCAAAATTTGTGCATCTAAAGCAGTAATTCACCTAAGTCTTACTGATGAGTTCAAAGGTGAATTACAGAACGAAACGCCAAATCGCAGTATATATATTGTTATAATTTTAATTTTGAAAATAATACATTTGATTGAAAAAATGCACGTGTTTTTCTAAAAGTAAATTATATACGACGACATATAATCGTTAAGTAATAAATGAAATTTTTTCAATGCTGATGACGAATCTGAAAGAATTTTGCGGCCCTTTTTATCCGTTCTCGAGATATTGGATCTTATTGGCCCCAGATCTCCAGCATTTAAAGTGCCTTAAATTCTTTACAATAGTGAATGTTGGTACATAGAATCAATGCAGTCTTTGATGTTGATTACAAATCTGAAAAAATTTTTCAAAAATCTCGAACCATTCGCAAGATATGCGCGATTTTGGGTAAAGGATAAACCCCTGCATATATGCACCAAGAATCAAGACCTAATATGTGATAACTTTGCTAGTTTCGTTAATTTTGTTAGTTATTTTATTTTTTGAATTAGTTGCTCAAAAAAGTGTATTCTGACCAAGGTATCAAAATGATTGAGCGATTTCGATGAAAAAAATAATTATTCAGGAATACAGAACACAAGCATTAAATCTTCCTGAAATACGTATCTCGAATGAATAAGGACCGCGCTTATTTTATGTTAATCGAAACAAGCAGCAATGTTTAATAATTATGAAAATGTTACAATAAATTTTAATGAAAAGAGAGGTTTGAATTTCATAAAAAAATCCATTATTCAGTTAAAATAAATATCAAGTTCAATAAGTAAACATATGATTTACAAAATATGTTATTAAAATACGTTAAGTATGCTCCAAACTTTTTTCTTACTTTGTAATGCGTTTTTTATTGTTTCATTACAATGATATTATATTACAATATTTATTTCATTAATCAATACTAAATAGTTTTAAAGAGCGCGTATTCTGCAATATAACTATTAAAAACTATTTCTTTGCTATATTCATAATTCTTCAAATAATTCATAATTTTTTAATTTAAATAATTCATGAATCAAAATATTCATTTGAATTATGAACTTTTTTTGTCGAATCTGACTGTACAACATATGTTGACTCTAAAGCACTTGTGATTGTTATTGTCAGTTTCTCGTTTATATTTTTTTTTTTCGTTATACAAACTTTTAATATAAATATAATTCGCTTTATCACTTTCAATTACTTGCATTAATTGTTGTTAATCAGTGTAAAAGTAATGCAAGCAATTTCTAAAAATACGTGATTCTAAAAGATATAATTTATTTAGATTTGCGATTTTTCACGGATTTCATTTTTATCATTATAAATCTTATTTGCATTGTGATAAATTACGGAGCTTTTTTACGAAATGTTTTTTCCCACATCCTAAATATTCGAATGACAGTACAGCTTAATTTTTAAATTGCAAACGAAAAAAAATCTGACGTAGCACGTAACATCGTTTTATCGCGACTAGTTGCGTTTATTTCGACCACGGAATTAATCGCGCGCTCTTTTACTTTTCAAGTGTACATCGTAACCGTAAAGGTCTCTTTTTGAACAGTTTATTGAAAATATTTCGTTGAAAGAAATGGATGACAAAAATGTGTACACAGATTTGCAACCTTTGGATTTTCGTCGCTCGGTAGAAGTTAGAAGAATGTCGTCTTTTATAAACTGTGACACGAATGTTCAGTTTAACGATGAACACCAAAAATGTTTCTGTTTAATATTAAAAAAAAAAATTATACATTAAGAACAAATTTTTTTAGTTTATGACTTTCTTCGTGTTTGAATTAAGTGAATTATCAGTTTTTTGTAACTAGAAAGAAAATAGAAAAAAAAAGAATAACAAAAAATAAAAGACATCAAAAAACTGTTATTGTATTCAGCATTAATAATCGCAGCTTTATGTTTTGTTCAAAGACTGAAGTATAAATGTCTAATATGTATTTCTTTCATTTCTGACAACTGTCACAGTCAAATCTAGACTGCAAGAATTCTCTTGCGACCTATTTGTTAAGCCATGACGATTGCTTACTCTCACTATTTTTTGTTGCATAATTAATTATTCTTGCTGCAGAGTGCAAAGTGAAATAAATAAATACATGATAAGTGTATTAATTATCGTTATAATATTAATTCTAAAACAGTCGGGGAGTTTAACACTTCTAAATCTAGAGTTAAATATTTCGAAATAAACACCCCTATTGATTCCTATTAATCAATTAGACTTTCGTTTTTAATATTAATGGCGTTTGCCAGTTTTTCAAGCGATTGCGAATGCGGTGTTTAATTGTAGTCATTATTGGTAACATTCAGCTATAAAACATTGGCTGTGTGTGCATCAACCAAATTTATATATTGCATTTTAATAATATTACTGCCATCGAGGCATTCCATTATTTGACTCACAGTCGTAATACTTTATGATTTTTAATCATCACCCAGTAATTCTGAACGAAATGACTCCTTTGGAATAAGTTATGTTATTATGCAGTTTCATATAATGTAAAAATGTACGAATTGATTTCATCGAATACAGAACGCAGCATTAAAATGAGAAATTGAACGTCAAATTTGTATTTGTTAGCTTTGATCTTGATAATTTTGATGGCATTCGTGACCTACAGCCGACGGCGTGTGTCATGCG
Source organism: Axea sp. ZL-2020 (assembly GCA_022817665.1). Classification (NCBI taxonomy): domain Eukaryota; kingdom Metazoa; phylum Arthropoda; class Insecta; order Hymenoptera; family Scelionidae; genus Axea; species Axea sp. ZL-2020. The sequence goes on from JABFOX010003703.1 coordinate 4,711, forward strand.
CAACGATGGTTGCACGTTTTACCATAACAAATGCAAAATTACCTGCTTGGATTCTTCAACTTAATTACAAATCGCACGGTATGCTTTCTGCGATTTAAAAAACACAAATACTCGTATTGAAGTGTTCTGTTGTTCGACGCGTTGGAAGCAGGTTTCTTAAAAGTGCATTTGCATCGTCATTTTGCTGAATTGCATTTGCATAAACAACATACAATTAAGAAGTTAAAGGTAGAAAGAAGTTCTTGCGGTTTAAAACAGAAGCTGCAGGATATTTGTTTGTCGTTTGTTCGTTGATAAAATGACAAAATGTTCCGGAATCAGCATTTGATTTACTCATCAAATGATCATTACTATGTGAGTTACTAGAATTTGCAAGTTTGCTGTAACACTAGTCAGCTATGCAATCTAGCTCTCCATCGTATTCGTACTTTCAAGGGAAACACTTTCATGAATATTTTATAAGGCGATCCGACCGATACAGCTATCAATGTAAAAGTTTATCTTGTACGATCTTCGTTTGAAATCTTAAACGACGTTGTGATTTTTCGCCTTTAGTTTGAAACGATGTCAAGCGACCCAATTTTGTAGAATCATGTTTTTTTCCGTGTTTTTTTATAATTGGAGTAAATATTAAGGAGTGATTATTTTATGCATACTTTTCGAAATATTATTTCGAATGAATCATTCCATGGGCAAATGGAAAAAATAAGAGAAAATGTGGAATTACAGTTGGGCGAAAATGTGGTTTTATTGTTACGCTGAAAAAGTGTGTGTGTGTGTGAGACACAGAACGGGTTTTTGTTTAGTAGATTTTTCACGAGTTACAGAGATACAAATGTTACCGCGATATATATAATATTTATTATTACTCGCATAATCAAATTCGTACTTGATTAAGAAAAGTACTCTTTTATTCTATCCAAAGTTTACTTTCAACGATTTTACTGCCCACTTTGCTTTTATTGGTTATTAACAAGTGAAGTAATAAAACCGCTCAGATAAAGGTCGGTTTTACTTTATTAAAAATAATAATAATTAAAACTACAATAATAATGTTTATTGACTGATAATGTACATGAAAAATAATGGTATTATGAGCGATGTAGTGAAAGTGGGATACTTGCAGAACAACGAGGATATTACTGTTTATATTGATTTTTCAAATAACATTTTGCTTTTTATAATGTATTGATATAAGTACCGATTAACGACAAAATACACACACATCAGATTTATTGATTGTTTATACATGTTTTCAACGACGCTTTGAATTCAAATTGATCCCTTATCAAGTAAACCTCACATTATTAAAGATCTGATAAAGATATCACATAAAGATGTGATACCGAAACGTCATTGAAATTATGTCTAAACAATTAATAAGTGTGTTTTGTCATTAATTGATACTTACATTAATAATTAAAAACAAACGTTAAAAGATATACATATTTATAATGTAATATATAATATAATTTTTATTGGTTCAAAATTTTAATTTAAATATTTTAAATTACAGAGAACGAATCATTCAGATGGACGAGCAACAGTGAGGTGAGTGACCAAAATTTTATTGAACAATTCTTCTTTGTTTATTTATTAACTCTGTTACTCTCGGCTTATATTTTGCGCTGATAGGATTGATATCATGATTCAAAATGATAATTTTACGGATTTTCATGTGGATCTTATGTAGACATTTCTAACTTTTACCATGTAAATATATTTAATATAATAGAAATTATTATAGCAGCATTAAGATAATGGAATATTAATATTTATTGAATAATTCTATAAAATTACTGTTTCTATGGAATGTTTTTTTTAATAATTTTACAAATACATGCAATATAATTTGACAAGTTATGTTACATGTATTTTTGCATAATATTGAGTTATCATTATGTTTCTCGTAATATTTATTATTCTCTGTTAATGCTGCTCAATTTAATTGTTCATCTAACTCCAACTTTGTGCATTACTTATATAATCCGTTTAACATCGATTATTTCTAATATAGTTTAGCGATGTTCAAAACAGTTTCAAAAATGATCTGTTAATAATAAAATGTCTTTTCTTTAAAATTGTAATACGTAAATTATACAACAACGAACGATTCCTCTTACAACGAAATAATTCAATTTAAATTAAAAAGGATGCACACTGTAATTGTGTTATGGCACGTCTATTATTTGTGATTCTTTAACAATTTTTTACATTTGAGTTCTAAAACTTGTTATTTTTGTATGAAATATTTTTTATTTCATTAAAGTTTTATTCGGTTATTACAAAATAATAACAAAATTAAAAATAAAAATAAAAATAAAAATAAAAATAAAAGTAAGAAAAAATATATTTATTGAACGAGTGAAAAAATAATTTAAAGTCAATTTTCTAGCGCGTTGGGCTTTGAAAGGGATTTTTTAAAAATTGTTTCAACTTTCCGTTGTCATTCTCGGTTAGTTTTTATAAAGTACTTCAGTGTATTTGCAAAGTAATTGTTTGAATATTCATTTATTTCTTTTTTTACATGTAAATACGTTTTTCGTCTAATTTTTAATACTGCAATACGACTGAACGTCTGGATTTTAAAATGACACGCTCTAAAGCCGGCCGAGCAATTTCCCAGATTGTGAGAAATCCTTGTGGGCTACATTTTCAAAATCTGAATTTCAGCAAATTTGTTTTTTTTTTTTTTTTAAGATTTCGAAGATTGCTTCGCTGGCTCACGTTTGCTGGTGTTCGATTTATACTTTAGTTTTTATTTCAATGTTTTTCGTCTGCGGATTGCCCCAAAAATGCGAAAAAATACAAAGACCCTAAAGATAACTTTTAGAATTGGGCAGAGAAGAAACACCGGTCGAGTATTAAATTAAAGAGTTTTTCATTGATACTAAAACTGACCCATTTCACCTAGTGCCTGCAGATGGGAGGCTGGCACTTTTAAAGCGTTAAATAGGAACTCCCATTTTTTGATTTTATTGACCTTGCGACACTCCACTCTTCTCTGGATACAGAACGAAGCTTAAAACTCTCGAATGAACACTCGATATTTTTATCATTTATCTGTTAGTTTATCGAATTTTTACGTCATGACACATCGGGACCTCTACCCCCATCTTAATTCACATATTTAGTTTTCGAGGACACTGAGTATTTCTATCCAATGAGGATTTTCACCAGTGCAATAACTGCGTATTCAATAAAAAGTACTATTATTGGAAAAAATAATGCGATGGAAAAGTAGGATCAGAGTCACACAGGCGTATCATTTTATTGTACAATTATTTTCTTTGATCGGATCATTTTGTATGGATGCCACTTTACGTTATTTAAATTACGAGGAATTTCTGACTGGCGTACGTTATTTTACGAGGTTGCTTTTCTTGTGAAAGAGTGGCAAATTTCGACAAATGATTGCATTCCAGTATACTTTTATTGACATCCGTTGCTGTTCTGGATTTGCCAGAACAAGGTCGATTCTTCACAGAGTCAATTTCTTCGAATTGTACCAACTGCATTTCACACGGTAGAAGTTAAATTATTCTGACGATTTTTAAGTGTGTTGTTAAACAAAATAGTCATTCGTTCATACAACTTAGTACGACCACTGCAAACTCGAATTCTAAGAAATAGCAATTCTTTCTTGTTCAAAATCATTTAAAAAAACGCGCATACTTTTGTTTGAAGGAGAAGACTAAACCAATATTTCTATAACAAATAAATGCAGTTCGCCGAAGCTTCCATTAGGTCACTATGAAAAAGCAAAATAACGTCATAGTAAATTGAATTCTCAGAAATATATACCTATATAAAGGATATATATTATAAGTTGACAATTCAGAATATCTCGAGAAATAAGTATTGTATGAAAAAAAAGTGTTCCAAACAAATCTTTAATATTATCAAGAGGATCGTCGTTCTGTATAAAAATGATCGTATCTGAGGGTGGGCTGACAGGAAAGTTCGAAATTTCAAATAGGAATTTGAAACATTTTTTATTACGGATTTGAATTCTACGTCAAAAAATATATTAATTTTATTGAAATAATTTTGTTAAATTATAATTTATTCAGAAAGTATAGAAAGAAAAAGAATGAGAGATGTAAAATTTTATTCTTTCTTCTTTTATTCTGTCTTTAATAATACTAAATGGTAATTGAAATTTATTATAACTTTTGTTTAAAGCATAATACGTAATTATTTTTTATTTAACGATAAAAAAGACGGGGTCTCATTTAAAATTTCAAAGCCCTTACTTAGGCAGGCGGTGGGAGGAGAGTAATTTTCACACAAACACCTGTTTGCAAATATTAAATTTGTTTATTAATATATATATAAATAATAAAACAAAATAAAAAAGTTTATTTTGGACAACTTTTTTAAGATATTCTAAGTTGACAACTTCAAATACACCCTGTATTATAGCTTATTATTTATTAGAGGTATTACCGATCGTAAATTAATAATTATTATCAATAATGATATTGCACAGTAGCAATACAAGAAAACAAAATAGTGCTGCTTAAGAAGGGGGGGACTTTAACAGATGTTGTTTATTAGACAATTAATTAAAATGTGCAGAAATCAAGATGATTTATTGAGTGGTTGAAAAATAAGTTGGGACCTGATTTTTAGTGTGCACCACGTCGCCTGCTATGATTTGCAATAGTGGGGCGTTATTTAAAAATAGATCTTTTCCGAATGTCATACGTCATTCATTATATTTCACGAACCATCCTCATTCCACCCCCTACTCTACCATTTGCAGACCACCCATCAAACACTCCACCATTCGCGAACCACCCACTATCCACTGTATTGCTCGTGGAACTCCTATTAACCACCCTTCCCCCTCTTGCCGCACATCGTTCGCCTAAAAGTGGTGCAGAAGCCCTTTTACTCCATTAATCCCATGGTGTAAATTGGGTGCATGTTTCAATCATTAAAAAGTAAACAGTTTTTATCTACTAATTAAACACTAATTAAATGTTGTCGATATAATAAATTATACAGAAGTTTACGAATGTTTATTTATTAAAATAATGAAGTCTTACAATTTTATTTCAATTTTTAGAAATCGATTAACACTCGTACCTTGTAAAATTCACGCATGTTTAGAAAATCGGTTTAATCAATGAATAAAAAATATTTTACAGCGTGATAAAGAATTTGAAATCATGTCAGCAAATTTCACATTTTTACGTGTGATACTTTCTCAACTCTCCTATGTATTTAAAAGTAAAAATGTACAGTCGTTTAGTATATAGGGTGCGTATTTTAAGTTGACAACTCAATATCTTGAAAAATAAGCATTCTAGGGAATAAACGTCTACATAAAATTTGAGTTATTTCAATTAGTGCCTGTATTAACATACCTGTTCAAATTTTA
>JABFOX010003705.1:0-10096 GCA_022817665.1 Axea sp. ZL-2020
ACCATAATATGATGGTTCATTAAATATTTATAATTGTTCATTCGACAATTGTACAGACCTCACAAGTGGATTTAAAGTTTTTGTATGTTTAAACATACAATGTTTTATGTATTTCTGCGTCATTCCTTGTCAGCAACATATATTTATAACAAATTTTAATATTATATTGTTTAAAAACAAAGGTGTTACTTTCTATAATCATTTGTATCAGTAAGACTAGGATAATTAAGGCCTGAGATACGAGTACTTTATTGATATACTTTATTATATTAAATTGTCAAATGACAAACGTTTCAGTCTGTAGATTGTAGACTCTTTGATTTTACTTCTTAAATTCATCATTGTATTATACAGTGAATTTTTATCACCAAAGAGTATAACAGAATAAAAATAAAAATTACATAAGTTATATAAACTATTAACAGAATATTAAAATATAATTTTAAAAATCCATAAGAAACAATAATATAAATAAAATCCATTGTAAAAAATTCAATTTTCTTTCCATATAATAAAATTTTAGATCTCATCTTATATAATACAATTTTGATACATAATTTTTACTGCAATATCAATATAATTTACAAAATGACTTTTAGTTATTTGTAATGTTTCAATCAGTGTAAAGTTTAAATAAAATGTTTTCATTTGAAATTCTATTATAATTAAAAAATATTTTTATATTTAGAAATGACTGTATTTCTTATCATTTATAAAAGCCGAAATTTTATCACATTCGCCCACATAAGTTAATGGTCATATCTCCAAACTTGACGACTTTATTCAAATGTACAGTGTTCAAATGAACATAAAAATGAATATATTGCAAGGTTTATTTTTTTTTATAATGTTATGGATTTTAACGGTTAAATGTCAAAATTTGAAAAGAGTTAAAAGAATTGTTGGTGGAAGAGCAGCAGCTATACCTCCCGAAGATGATCCAGTTATTTTTGTAACACGAGGTAAAAGATATGCTGAAATTTACGGAGAACGTGATGCCAATGAAGGATATTATGTTTTCAAAGGAATTCGCTACGGAGTACCACCTTTTGGACAAAACAGATTTCAAGTAAAAATCAGCACTTTCAGAATACACTTTTTCACAATTTATTTCCTAGATAAAAAATTCTTATAAATAAGAACATGATTTTACCATCATAAAATAATTCTACAGAAAAATACATATAAATTTGTATTAGCAATGCGAAAAACATATCAAAATATCAGGTGCAGCCCATTTTTAATTAAAATGATTATCTTTTTTTTATAACTCAAAATATTGTAACGTAATTTATATGTCTGATATTTAACATAATTTATTTAGAACAAATTTTATGTTAAACAATTAATTTAATGTATTTTTGTCAAATTTTTAATATCGAAAATAATTTTTGCGTTTATCCTTTTTGTTCCGCATTTTCAAGCTGTTTTCGCTCAAAATTCCAAGAATCCGGGACAGTACATGAAACAAAAATTGTATTTGATAGTAAAAGTTTGACCAGACCACTTTAAATTCACGTTTTCATTGTTTAGCATAACTTAATCCAAAAAAATTGCGCTAAACATCATCTAAGTGATGATGATATGTCAACTTTATATTCAGCGCTGATTTCTGTTTCACCTTAAATCTAAAATTAATTAAAATTCATTTGCATACTGTATACAAAATATTTTGTTTAGAGACCAAAAGAAATGCCTTTAGAAGGTGAATTACGTGCAATCAAATGGGGCCCTCCATGTCCTCAGCTTAATGAAGAAAAAGAAATTATCGGTCATGAAGATTGTTTATTTTTAAATGTATTTTTACCATCCCTCCCAGATACGGAAAGTACGAAATATCCGGTTTTAATTTGGATTCACGGGGGTGGTTTTCGAAGAGGATCAGCCAGTCAATATGGAATGAATAAATTAATGAAGAAAAAATTGATTGTCGTTTCGATTCAATACAGATTAGGAACTTTAGGTAAACTCATAAAAGTTAAAATTATTTAATTAATATAAATATTATAATTATCACGTAATTTATTTATAATTACAAACATTATTGCATAAGACTTTTTTCCTTGAAAGATTATTTTAAATATATATTTTAAATAGAAATTATACTTTTAAGGTTTTATAAGTAATGGAACACCAGATTTACCGGGCAATAATGGTATTTTTGATATGATGCTTGCAGTCCAATGGGTAAAAAAATATATTGAATTTTTTGGAGGTGATATTACAAAAATTACAGCATTTGGGCACGAAGTAGGTGCTAGTGCAGCACTATTATTAGGTTTATCAAAATTAACAAACGGTAATTTTAATGTATTGCGAATTGCTACAAAAATATCTAAGATTTTAATATACTGTCAATTGCTACAAAAAAATGTAAGATTCTTTATCCTTTAAGACTTTAATTTATAGTAAATTACATAGCTGTCTAAAGAAAAGTGTTTATTTTTTAGATATAAAATATACAAATTTGTACCCAGTTTAATTTTTTCACAAATATATGAGTTTTAGTTCTATTTGTATCATATTTAAATAATAAATAAATATATATGTGATTAGCATTTGAATTCATTAGTAAAACTTAGATAAATAATGGCTTTACACAACTAACGAATCAAATCTATTGATTCTGTTTTATTAATGAGTAATATAAAGACATATAATTAAAATTCAAATAAACTAAATAGAGACCCAAATTTGTGTACTTATATTTAAAGAATGAGAATATTTTTTCCATGACTAAATAATCGAATGTAAATTTTGGATGATAAAATAAATTGTATTAACACGCATAACAAATAAAATGCATAATAATAATGCAGATAATCTGAGTGGATTGATTGCAATGTCTGGATCTTCATTATCTAATTTTGCTATCGATAAAGAACCCGAGAAAACTGCTAAATTTATAGCAATAGCTAACAACTGTACGACTCAAAATGTATTGGACATGGTTCGCTGTCTTAAAGAAATCTCTGTACATCAGTTAGTGAATACAGATTTTAAAATTGACAATACAGCAAAAACAGATGGTTTTGTATCAAGTGTAACAGAAATTATGGGTGCTAGACCTGTTATTGAAGGACTAAATGATAACAGGTACAGAAACCAATTCTAAAACTGTTGTTTTTGTTTAACAGAAAATTATTTCTATTTTTATCATCCATAGAACTCTGCCTAATTTTACGCCACAATCTCCAGAAAATTCTCTAAGTTTAGAAGAGATTCCAAATATACCACTTTTAATAGGAGTACACAAAGATGAGGCACAAGGAGCAGTTATCGGTGATCACAAAGAAGAAATTTCAACAAAAATATCTCAAGATCCAGAATACTTTAATCATCAGTTAATTCCAAAATTACAAAAGGATATTCCTATTTTCAACATAACGAAATATTTTGTTCCGGGTGCTTTTAGTAAATATCTAAATATTTACGATAATTCAAAACAAACTCTTGAAAGTGTGAAAGATGCAGTAGAAGATGCATTATTTAATGTTCCTGCATTTTTAACTGTAAATTACTGGTCAAAAAAAGCAAAAACAATATTATACAGTTTTGATTATAATGGAAACCGAAAGTTTGGATCAAAATTTCTTGAAGGATCTCCAATTGTCAGTAAAAATGTACCGCGTCAAGGTACAATAACCGATATTTTATTTATTCAAAATTTATATTTAATTAAGATACATATATTTTATTACTTACAGTGGTCAGTCATGGTGATGAACTAGGATATATTTTTGATCCGAATACAATAACTGGAGAACGAATATTAATTAATGAAAAAATGGATAAGAAAGATGAAGAAGTTATAGAAATATTCACAAACATAGTTGCACAGTTTGCTACAAGTGGAAATTATTTACTGAAAGAAGAATCTGGACAAGAAGTTAATACATATTTTAATAATGACGATAACAATTATATCAGCATAGGAGAAAAACCAAAAATAATGAAAGATTTTCGGTAATACATTGTTAATATAACAAATAAAAGTTTTTTTTCCATATTTATAATTCACAGAGTGTATATTATTAATTAATTACTAATGTACAATAAAATATATCAAGCTTTTTTATATTTTACTATATATAAATTAAACAATATTCAACATTGAATAAATAACATTTTTCACTTAACAACATAATTATACGTCTTGAAATTATAGATTTTGTCAAATGGCACTTTGGATTGGAATGACTCAACGTTTACAGTCGACTTCATGTAATTTTTTAAGAACTACTTTAGAAACAGTTAGTACAGTTGTTGAAACTCCAACAAAAATTATTGGTAAAGTCAATACTAAAATAGATACTGTTATCCACGCTGTGCCTGGAAGAGGTATTCTTTCATTGGGAGTGATAAATAGTAATCATAAATATCTGAATGCCACAGGAGTAGCTAAAAGTGGTTTAAGTATGTTACCGAATATTGGAAAATATTTCAAGCCATAAGAAATAAACAAATACTAAATTTATTATCAATATTATATATTGTCATGTATGTCACATTATATTAAAAATATAATAATTAAACATGAAAATAACAATAATTTATATACAAATACATTCTCCAGAAAATCGCTTTTATTTTACAAAAGTCTCATGTGCTATTTTAATTACTTTTTGGTACATTATGAAACAATTCAAGGATTTTTTCTACATCATCATTATCAGAAATATCTTTTTCTGATTGCATATCTAAATTTTGATTATTAGAAATATGCTTAGTTGTTATTGATTCACTCGGAGAGCTGATTTGTATTTCTTTCAAAGTTAAATAAGAATTTGGCTTGTCATTTGATTCTTGACTAGCTTTTGAAATTTTGTTATTCTCATTATCCATTAATTCCGTACTAATTTCAGAATGTATAATTTCCATCGATACATCTTCAATACATTCAACATCATTTTGTCTTTGAGATAAAATTAAATTTGAATGCTGACTGACAGTGTTAGTTGAGCTTGAAGTGCACATATCATTAGCATCTAATTGACTGACAACTTCTATTGATTTTTCTATGTGTATATCTGTAGTTTGATTTACGTTTTGTTGTTCACAATTAATATTAAGCAGTGAAATATTTTTTTGCCGCTTCTGTGGTGAAGAGCTGAATTCTTCTCCAATCACAGAATTTAAATCTCGTTTTGTATCCAAAGCATTTGTAGTTAATGTTAAAAATAAACTTGGAGTACACGGGTGACCTATTTTTTCTAAGATATTCAAAACTAGCTCGGCTTCTTCTGCTATTTCTTGACAGTAATCATTTTGAGCCATTTTAAATATTTCAATAGAAATAGCTAATGGCAGTGGTTTATTGGGGTATGGAGTTACCAAGAGGGATTTTAAAGTTCTTAGAAGTTCAAATCTACATTTAGAATTCAGTTTGTAACAATTGTTTTTCAGATCAGATCTTGTATATAAATTATACAAACAAGATATGATTTCATCTTCAACTTTCTGAAAAATATAAATAAATACAAAATAAATACAAAATATACTCTGAATAAACATTAATAATATGTATAGAAACATATGCTTAAATATTTGCTTAAACCATACCTTATAAAACGTTGATTTTAAAAATTGATTCCCTTTGGTTATTATTTGTTGTAAAGCAATCAATGCTTCTACGCATAATTCAGCGTTTAAATCAAAATTTGCTCTGAAGATTTTATCAGTTTCACTAGATAAATTATTTTGACTCTGTTGATTATGTGTTCTAAATTTCTTTAATGCTTTTCTTGACATATGTTGAGTATTTTGAGACTATATAAAAAATTAATTTAATTAATAATGATATTATTAATTATAATTAAATTATCAAATATATAATTAAAAAATATGTACAGTAAGAACAATAGTTTCCTTTTTTGGAATAACATCTTTTAGAATAAAAGGAAGTAAAATATCAGCCTTTCCTTCTATTGATAATGCTAAACCACAGTATTTCAGCCAAGTTGATAATACTTGGTAAGTTTTGATTCGCACAGTTGTCAGCAGTTTTGTATCTTTTAAAGTTAACTCTTTATGTAAAACTTTTTCTGTCCAATTAAACATTTGCAAAATTGATCGTAACATTGATAAAGAGTTAGGTAGCAAATCACATCCAAATCTGTATTATTAAAATTAAATAGTTAAAATTACACGAATAAACTTTGTTTCTTTTATTTGCACATTATATAAACTAACTTTAACCCTTTCGTTATGATAGACCATTCCACTGAAGTTTCGCCACTGAATGGAGAACTGCACCGCGAAGTGTGCACATTGCAGAATGATATATTATACATAACAAATATACTATGATTTCTTTTTATTTATATTTTACTTGATTTATTTGATACGTGAAAAATCACCTTTGTGATTTTCAGAGGTATCTTTAAGAGATATATTGACAAATAAAACGACTGTAAATATAGAAAAAATATTAATATGTGGTATACAGTACACCCCCCAATGCACAGATTGTTGGGTGGACACTGATTATAGTTGGCAAAGAACGTCGCGCGGATGCCAACTATAGTCAGCACCCTTAACGAAAGAGTTAATAGATAACTTTACTAACTTTTAATAAATACGAGGAGCACTCAATAATTCCTTTTAAAAAAGATAGAAATATGCAGTAAAAAATTATTTAATGTTCGTTCATTTTTAATAGTAAATTACTGGTCAAATAAGCAAATACAATAGTGTACAGTTATGATTATAATGGAAAATGAAAATTTAGATCAAAGTTTCTTAAAGGATCTCAAACTGTCAGTAAAAATGTACCATATGAAGATACAATAACTGATATTATATTTATTTAAAATTGCTGTAAATAACAGAATTAAGGACTTATTGATCACCCCTAGTACAGGCAACTTTGAATTTATAAACTTTGTATTTTAACCTTTGTTTAAGGTTAAGGTTAAGGACACAACTTTATTTTAAACCTTACCCTATAATAAATGCATCAAAAACCGATAAGAAACTTATATGTAACTTAAACAACATTTGTTCTAAATGTTTCGTCCTGACAGAATCATCACTTCTAGTTTGCATAGTTAAGTCAAAACATCGGTATAATAATTTTGATATATCAGTTATACAAACAGAAGTCCTTTGTATTTTAAATCTATAAACAAAAATAAATGTATTTCTTATATAGAAAATATGAAGTACAAATTTGATATAAAACCATTGTTTTAAAAGCATAAATTTTAAATATTGTAGTATTTATTACATATTATACATATTACATCAAAATATTAGGTTGGATGGAAAGTTCTGTCGTATTTTAAAGAAAATATTTCAATTCATTTATAAAAATACGTGTTTGATATTAATCAATTATATATGCTCAATTATATAATCAAATATATATGAAAAAACAAAAAAAAATCTGAATGACTCACTAGTTAGATGTTTTTTTTTTATTTGCAAGAAAAATTACCTGTCTATTCAAAATACGACAGAACTTTCCCTGCAACCTAATAATAATGAACCAATAAAAATAACTTAAAGATATCAAGATTTTTAATCTTGTAAAAGTAATTATAATTTATATAATATATATTGTATGTTATTATATATATAATATTAATAATAATGTATTAAAATATTTACTTAAGCATTGTACTTAAAAAAAAACAAATATTAGTAATCCTCCTTTCTACGATGTTTAAATATTCTAATATATCATTATGGGAAATAGTTGGCAAATCCAAAGTTTTTAATTCATCACTTGAACCAATATCATATAACTCAGAAAATAATTCATTCATAATTGTATGTAGTGTGTTACAGAGTAAATATTCATTGTACATATATGCAGTATAATTGGATTTGAATAGTGGTGGTTTAAATGTACGCTGCACAGCTTTTGACAGAAAAGCATAACTTTTAGCACCACAAGTAACTAATGTTATATTGTCTGAATCTATTATTGACAAACACATATTTTTTATGGAATCCTGAAAAATATCAAATACATATATTTTATATTTATATTATCAGGAGATAACTTGATTTAATAAAATATTAAAATTGTTTATACAACATAAAAACAAATTTGTTAACAAACAAGGGTTATATCAGTTATATTGCTTAAGTTAAAACAAACAACAATGAATACACAAGAATAAATAATTATATTTTACCTGAAATCTTACACAAGGTTCTGGGTAATGATGAAGTAAAACTGAAATTAAATAAAATGTCCCACCACACTGTCTATTCAAATCAAATTTTGTAACAGTACTTATTATTTGCTTAACATACTGCATTGAAACAATTTTGTTCAACTCTGGAATTTCTTTAGCACCTATAACTAATAAACTGATGGTTTTGCAAATTTTATTCAAATAATTTATGTCATTGTTGATATTTTCTAATTCTTGAATAGCTTTTAACATCCACAAATTTGTATATTGAATTAAAGATTCATTGGGTATAAATAATAAATTTTCTTCTAAATATTTCAAACCATGTAGGCGTGTGTCTGCTTGATTTAATTTTGTATTTATAGTAGATATTATAGTATCTGTAGAAGAACTCATCTGAAAAAATTGTTTTATTGAATTTAATTGTAAAAAAATATTATTAAATACATTTTCAAAATTATAAGATTAACATAATATGGTATTATAGCTAAACAAATGCAACTCATCTCATACATCAAAACATATTTGTGGTTATTTTGAATTCATATCATTAACATTCTCATGTATTAATTTTGTATCTATTTTATTTACCTATACTACATATTTTAACTGTTTATGTTGTTTTAATTTATTGTTATAATCATTAGCTACGTTATTCAGATTTTATTAAAACTCTTTTGATGTTTAGATCTAAATCCATATACATATCATGTTATCTGTTTATATTATTGACTAAGATAATTAAAGATAATTTGTTGATTCTTTAATAAAATTCTAAACAACATCATTTAATATTTCTATGAGTCAATCAATTATTTCAATTCTATAGATTCTTAATTAATTGTTTTAATTATAAGAAAAATTGAACACATTTATCTCATAAATATCACAATTTATTAAAAATAATAAAAAATAATTAAAACACCTCAATATTTTAATGGGTTTTTGTTCCACAAAAAAGTAAATTCGAAGAAATGTTCTCATAAACTCAAATTAACGAAAAATGGTCTAAAACTAAGGTTATACTAATTATAATTTGAGCACGATACTTTATACCACCATATTTATAACTTTAAAATGAAATTAAAAAATGTTATTAAATAGAAGTAAAGAACATTAACGTTTTATATAAAAATGTGTTAAAAATCATTTTGAAATAGACTGAAAATTACAATATATATACATGGAATTATTAAACGTGACTTTAATCTTAATTAGAAAACTATGTTGCCGTATCAATAATTTAAAAAATTAGTTGTTTCAAAAATATAAAATATTTATAAAAACTAACCATTAAATAAAATGTAATATGTTACGTACACTGTAATAATATACTGTAAAAATATACAAATTATATTTGTACAACACAGTGATGGTATATTGAGGACGCGGCCACACTTCCCCTAACGCGAAATTGCCACTTCCATACTCAGCAACGTGTTGGGTGTCTTTGTTCTTCTATTATACTCTCTATCATTGAAACATAACACTAACGCCACGCGTGATGAAAAATATAACTTTTACATCAACGTAACTCGACAATACCTGCAGTTACCAAGGCATGACGTCACATGCATCTATCTTCTTTTTTAATTTGTTTTCTCTATTTTACAACATTTAGCCGTTCAAGAACGAATTCATATTTCGAACGAAACATGATCTAACAAAACTAACCCGTATTCATGAAAAAGTGTATTTCACAAAGAATATTTATTTTTGAATCAGATTGCCTATCCACAGGGGTTTTGTAACTACAGAAAAACGCTAATATCTTGCGAACGGTTCAAGATTTTTGAAAAAATCTTTTACCGTTGCATTCGCTATTTAAAACTACACCGATTTCATGTGTCACGCTCAATGATATTCAGATCATTCGGGATGCTGCGAGTTCTGGACCAAAAATCGCAAATATCTCGAGAACCGCTAATTTCCGCCGCATATATCATTAA
>JABFOX010003707.1:0-10092 GCA_022817665.1 Axea sp. ZL-2020
AATAATTACTAGGTAAAGCCAGTTATAGTCAATTGGATAGCAACATACTATTATGCTAGCAATCTACTATTAATTAACTATCTGAAATTCAGATGAGCAAAAAAATATATCTGGATTAGATGATTTAAATATAATCGAATTCAGGTGAGATTCAGACTTATCATTTTGGAGTTCAAACGAGATCAGCGTGTGGACCATAAAAAGGACTACTCCTCAATCTGTGACGCTTTAAACCATACCATCCTATTTAAGGAATAATAATGACAAATAGAGAAAAAATAATCTTCAGCTAACCTGACAATAACTCGACCGTTTCTTCTTTTTTTACTCAAATTAATGTACCTAAACTTTCAGTTAAAACAATTATTTGCATATAGTTATGCTCTGTTTTACTGAACTTTGTTTCCTGTGCAATTAGAATTTATCTTTTATTAATAAACACCTTTCTTCTGAAATAAGCAATGTTTAATTTAGTAAAATAATACTTTACTTAAATAATAAAAACACGAATTTTAACTTGCTTTTATTTATAAATGAATCTATTTCGACAGTTTATGTGCATCAAAAAAGAACTTTTTTTTCTTGCTACGGTTGTAAATTTCACACGAAATAAAAAAACTTCCTTCTTATTATGAAAAGGAATATATAAATTCTCAATTTTTAATAATCACATTGAGTACATTTAAATAACGGAATCTACAAATTTAAGAACATGTTCTGTTTTTCTTAAAAATGCACAATTACGATTAAAATTTGGCAGAAATATTTATCTACAAATTTTCTGAGTAAAATTGTCAATAACATAATTTATATATTCTTTATAGAAATTTCACAGAAGTTTGATCATCCAGCGCCATAACATTTCGCTGTATTTTTATTAAATAAATACAGTAAAACGTAGAATAAAACATAATTACTTAATTTTCAAACTGTAATGTAATAATAATAATTTCGTTGGAAATCATTTCTTGAAATTTATAAATATTTGTAGAACTGTCTTAATCTGAACAGTAATACTTTTGCATCTTATCTAAAGACCTATTTATGTATTAAATTATTAATGCAGTATTAAAATACTTTAATAATATCTTCATTTTCGATAAATTTTTAAATAATTAATTACACCTTATTTGGACAATACAGTTTATTTTATTTTATTTACTTTCATTTTTCATATAATAACACACAAATTAACCTTAGCAAGGTAAAAATAATACCAAGTGTACAGACCACACATACAGAATCATATGGGAGATAGCTATTGCACGTATGCCCGTATATGTCGACACATGTTCCAAATATAAATGCACATACGCGTATTTTAGTAGACGCGTTATTCCGATTTCGTGAAATCAACTCTTATAGATTTAAATAAAGCATCTTCTCCCAGTCATATTGCGCTTTGTGGATTTTAATTCGTGGCGCATCGCATGCTCAAAAACTCAAGTCAAGCATACCGCAATTTGAATTTCAATCGAAGAAACAATTTCAAATTTGATTAAGAAAGGCATAAAACAATTTGCACCGCGGATGATTCGCGGCGTAAATATAATGCGGTTCCGTGTAATGCTTTTGAAATAGTTAGATCTAAAAATCCCTTTGGGCGAAATTGAGTCAAGTTGGTTGAGCAATATCGTAACCGCATCAATAATTTATTATCGATGCTCCATACGATATTCTGCAAGCACCGCGTGTACGTAATGCGCTTCTATGTTGATCGTGTACGTGTGGCGTATTACTAAATATGTTGGTATATTACACGCGCCGAAGTAGTAACCGTGTCAAGAACAGGAATCGAACACACCCTGTAGAGGCAATCGCACTATTTGCGCGAAAACACACAGATCCGTATCAAAGAGCCCCATGGTCTCAAATGTTCAATAAATTCGTCGATAATTTACGGTCTCGTACACCTTTGTATTTTCAGTCACGATAACCACGGGGCTATTAATTAATTACACCAATATGATTCTGAATAAAAAAATGCGATTAGAACACTGATTACGTTTAATATATTGTATCTGAAACGAAAATCGGTACCACATATGATAATGCACCATATTTCGTCATATTCAATCATGCTGCAAGAAATTAAAGCAAATTAAAAAAAAAAACATTAATCTGATATAAAACGATCAAATTTCGTCACGTTGTGTTCAAATACGAAGATTTGATATTCTTTGTTGTATCGAATTATATTTTCCTGACAGTTTTTATTAAAAACAAATATTCAGGAGCAGTACTTGACAGTTTATTTTAATTTGGATATAAACAATTATTAGTCCGATATGCCGTGTAAACAGAGATTAATAATCCTATTTCGTTAGTATAGATCATAAACATTGTACAAAATCTAATCAGAACTGATCATTTCACAATCTTCTCATCAGACATAATCCTGAATTCATAAGACGTGATCAAATTCGAATGGTATCTTTATTTGATCAAAATTGTTGAAGACAGGGTTTCGTGTGATCACGAAATCATGAAGCGATCAACCATAATTAAATGCAATCTAATTGTTATGATTAATGCTGATGAACCTGCGTTATTAGCATTCGATTAAATTTGATTAAAACTTGGCAAATAATTTTTTACTCGAGCTGTTCAAATTTCATCCCCTATGGTTAAGTTTGACCATGTGACCCAATGATGAATATTTAATCGATTTTACTATTCAGCGAAAGATAAATTTTTTCACACGAATTACCGGTGTCGTCTGGCGAATGTAAATTTTCATGAAATATTCTGTCCGGATTCAGTCAAGATGACCATTTTGGGATTTGGAGGAATGAAGAGGGATCCACTGAAGTGAATGAAGGTGTTTCTTAGCTGAATCTCAAGGTCAATTTGAACAGGACGAACGGTTGCTATGTTGGATTACAGGGTGTTAAGGTAGATGATCGAGGTAAAATGAAGGTTGCGAAGCAATTGAGATAAATTTGATGCGGTACAAGAGAATAATTAATCTTAAGACGAATTTCGCTGTACTGTATAAAGCAAAATTAATTCATTTAGAATTTCTGATAGAAAATTTTAATTAAAGAACATACGTTGCAAGCGTTTATGTACCTTCCGCCGAAACGTCGCTGCAATTAAGAAATAAAGTTAATTTAAATTACAGAGCAGCGAATGTTTGTGAAACGAATGCAAACCAAGATTAGGTTTTATTTCGCATAACTTCAACGGGAAAAGGACGTTAAATTGTCAGTGTTAACGTTAGGTTTTGCAGGTAACTCGTGTAATCCCGTTTAAGTTAGGAGTAGTTCCCACTATGTGATAAACAGTATTACGAATGGCAAAATGAATACAATTTATCAAGACACATAAACTACTTGACTTGGATAACTGTTAAACTGGCATAAGGAAATATCTCTCCCCTTCCTCGATCAACAAATATTTTTATGCGATTAATGATTAAAAAGCTGTTATCGCATTTTCATTTATTCGTGTAATGCTTTAAAATTAATTTCATTTCACTCTTAACAAGTGTGATTACATCTATACAATCCGTGAGTGAATCAACTGTAATCTAAATCTTAACTACATCTAATGCTCGCCTATTTCTAATTGCATCTAGTCCACATCAGATAAGATTTAATCATTTATAACCGAACATTATCTTTTTCTAATAAAAATAGACTCAACTCGGACCAAAAGCAATTTTGCTCAAGTTGCGTTGAACAGCATTTCCGTGACTTTCAATTTGGTTAACAAAATGAAAAAACTTATTCAAAAATTAACGAAATCAATGCAAGAAAATAAATCTGTTAAAACATAAATCTTATCCGTCGAAGTTCTGGCTGTAAATTATGTACTACACTTTCTTATAAAAGCTTGGGTCAAGGATTTATATGTGATAAAGTACACACGACGGTCGCTTGATACTTAACAAATATACTTACTTAATACGGTAACAAATTTTAACTTATTATATTTTGTTGAAGTTTCCGCTGTTTTATATATACGCCCGTATATGTAATACAATATTTATGTCTCAATATTGTCAATTTAAGCATTTTTGATCAAATTTAATACAGCTTTTATTACGTTGAAAAATAGGAGTAGAAATATGATAAAATTTCATAAGAAATAATCAAATATGATCTTATTCCCATTCGATTTAATAAAAAAATCTATTACGATTTTATTTTTGAGCAAACATCATAACAATGATAAATAACAATAAATGTAATTTTAATGTAATCAAATGTATTATGACCCGAATACAATCATGTTTACGTCCATTTTCATTTGTTTGTTACATCGTTTTTAAATGTTATAAATAATAACTGAAATATATCAAAATAATAATTCGAGTGTGATGACATGCTGTCGCAAGTCTAATGCATATTTTTGCTTTCTTTTTATTTCAGTTACTTTTCCGATTGAAATAGACTGTATTTTAACAATTAATTGTTGGAATCGATATATCCTTGAGTGGTTTGAAGAACCAATTGATTTTAAAATTGTACTCAAAATGTTCACAGAATTAGAAAAACGTGCGGAAAGAAATGCATAGACAAAAGGTGCTTCCGCATAGGAAAATTGTGCATGTGCGAGCGTTCTTCAACTTCTGGTTGAGCTGGTATATTCCTACCTCTTTGACTGCGACACGTTCGCGAGATAAAAGAGACTATAAGAGGTTTCCTCAAGTATCAGCGTGATGGAGAACGTCGCGAGCGATATTCCCCCATAGATCCCTTTATATTTTTGTTGGTGTCTCGGTTTTTATTTTACTCCTCTTTCCTTTCTTTTCCTTTGCGTTCCATCTTCTTTCTCCGTCATCCATATTCTCTCTCTCTTTTTATTTATAACGCAAAACTTGAATTTCCGGTTCGAAAATACAGCGGGAAATGATGCTACCATTGAATGATAAATTTTACGCAAAACCGACTATCTGATTCAAAATTTTATGTACTACTTTCATCTGATCAATGTAATTTGACAAAAAAAGTTACAGAATAAGTCGTTTTAATAACAACGAAAGGAATTTAAAAATATTTTTTTTGCCGGTGTGGAAAATGCTGATACAAAATAAAGATTAAATTCCACTTGTGCGAAATATAAAAAAAGATAGCATTCTGTAATTAAATTATGTAGTCAAAAATTTAAAAAATGATATAACAGTACTTTCCTAGCAAGACCAGGAGAAGATTAATGTTGAAAGAGAAAACAAGTTATATTTTTATATAAATTTAAATTGTTTTTTAGTATTTAAAGTTTCGTTCAACTTAATTACCACAAAAAAATTATCCCAGATAAAAAATAATTATTATTAGAATAAAAATCCTTATTTTATGTATTATTGTAGTTTTTGTAGAAAAAATAAAACAGTGGTCATTGTTTAATTAAAACAGTTCCATAAAACTTTGGTTATACTCCGTTCACAAAAATCGAACCCAAAATAATTACTTCCTAATCAAATAGCAATAAACTGAGGGTAGCAAAATAATACGTTTATAATGTGTGAGAATGAGAAATAAATGAACAAAAATGATCGATTTATCATTATCATTTGATGCCGAAATAAAAATTTTTGTTACAAAATATTATTTTCAAAGCTTATTATTAATGTGTTCTATTTAACGCTATAAATTATGATAAAATGTCTGATCATTTTCAACCAATATTTTAGTCAAATGAGGAATAGTTCTTTAATTAAATTTTATCAAATTTAACTGGATTTTAACACAGAAATACGTATAATAAAAATTAAAATATAGAAAAATTGAATTCCATGGTCTCGGTATTTTTTATACATAATTTAGATATAATTACGCAATTATTGCAATTAAATTACATTTTTGAATAATTAAGCACGGGTTCACTTTTGTAACAAGTAGAAAAAACTAATTTTACATTTTATATTAATAATTATACATTTTAAGCTGAAAAAAAACTTATTCTTCTGTTGCAAATCCGAAAATGAAGTTGTAGATATCCTTCGCACAATAGTTTCTGAATGCCAAAGTACGGTTTCAGTCATTAAATTATAATAAACCAATTTATTAAATATGATTAAGTTTATTACCGCGCAAGAAAGTTCCAATTATTAATATTTTTTCCCTCTGTGTAATTAAAATACAATTTAGTTTCATTACGGATTCAATTTCCAGATAACTAAAAACTGTCAATCTAGAGCATATATTTATTATTTACTACAGTAAATTAGTTATTTATTAAATTATTCTGTTAAAAATGCTCTGAGTCAGAATGCAAAAGAAATATTTATTTAACAATTCACACTGCATTTAACAATTTTATTAAAGAAACTATAATACTTATAATAATTTTCTCCGTGTGTGACTTAACTGACAAAGACGATTTACAAAATATGCTGAACCGATACTTTATGTACATTCAAATTAAATTTACAATTTAGATCATTCACGTAATATACCCACTTTGCCTTAATTGCATACATTTATTCTAACAACAATCATAGTAATATTTCATGTCTAAATATCGAACACCCTCCACATCTAAGTTACCCGATTTAATTATAAACGTTATTAAATATATGTTCGCCATGTCACGGTATTAAAATTTAATAGTAGCGACATCTCCCGAGAAAATTTACGCAGTGATTGTGTTAGAATTTAATTAAAAATAATTACAGTTCGCGCTGCATTATCTTTACCTGCGTTATACCAAATATATGAAATTTCAATTATTGAAACAGAAGTAAGAGCACGTAAGCTGAAGCCGAAAATCGCAAACGAAGGATTTTAAAACGTCTTCATTAATCGAGTGTATTTCTGTAATATTAATTATTCAGAGCTTACTTATAAGCAAATTATGTGTCAGATAACAGCAGCATGTATAATAACCGGTAGAATCAACGTTTGTACAGACATGACAGAAATGTCAGTTTCATCTGGAAATCTCCAGTTGTAATTATTCTATCAAATGTCAATTGTGCGGCAGTTTGACGCATTTCTACTTGCGATGATTCGGGACTAAGTGCTGCTTAATTTACATTAGCTTGCATTAGACGCTGCGTGTCGTGTTATTGAAAACAAAATATCTTATCTATGACAATGAGATTTGCGCGGCGATATCAAGCATCAATCGAAAGATCAGTCGTCAACGTGCGAACGCTAATATTTATTTAATAAGAATTGTTTTTAAAGAACGTTGAATTAAAATTTGAAATTTCATTCAACAGAAGAGTCAGCTAAAATACTGATTCAAAAGTCTAACGAAAAGGTAATTAGAAACGCTTTGTGAAAAACTGGAGCTTAAGAACAAATTTTGATTCAGCTTTTGTTAATTAAAAGTAAACTTGTACTCAACAAAAATACAATATTAGCTTATTGGTTCAAAATTGCTGAGTGCTCGTAAACCATTTAAATAAGAATTTCGCAGTAAGTTGGAACATGAATTAAAAATTGATCCTCTTAAATGATTTATTTTGACGATCGATCATTGCTTTTAACCGAAAACCAATAACAAAGTTGGATGTTTTGAAAAGTTATAATTCCTTTTGAAATGTTGTTAAATGCAATATGTATCAGTGCAGCTATAAATTATAAAATTATACCGAATAATTTTTATTTTAATAAATTTGTCATAAAAATGCATATTTGTATTAAACAAGTTAATATCAGCAAAACAAAAATGTATGCCTTTGTAGTTGTTACGTGTAAGATTTATATATTTAATCTGCATAAGCGTTTAATTAAGGTGTATATGCACAAGAATTGTTTGCAATGAAAATTTGTGTGCTTGACACAAGATTAAAATTCTAAAATATTATGTTGTAAACATGACGCAAAAAATGTTCATTTACTGAATTTTATTGCGCATATTATTATATATGCAATGTAAAATGTGAAATTTATGTACGTAATTACACATTTCGAAACAGCATTAATTTTATTCTGTTTTCAGCAACTTATGATGTGGCAGTCCTTTGTATCACAAAGACACGAATTGCGACACAATACAGCAAATGCTTTCAGCAAAAGATTACAACAATCACGTTCCTTTAATTAACAATTAATGTATAAATGCAACATTTACAGTACAAAATTTAATATAGTAATTAGTAGCGATGAAATTTGAACGTACTTCAATTAATTAATTATTTTTAATAATTATTGTCTTTTGCAGTGGTAGTTTGTCACTTTTAATCACATCCAATTCGATAATATGATGTAATATTAGAATGGAGAGTATATATTTAATTAAAACTACAAATAAATGTGACCAGACGGAATGTAAACAACACAAATATATGATGTATTGTGTATTACATCGCAGATGTATTTCTATGTAAATTTTTCAAGTCTGATAATAGCAGGATTAGATTTGATCCGCCACCACCACTCATCATACGCTTGGATCATAATTTTTCAAATTTTAACAAAATCTAAAAATGAATGGAACATTTTTTACACTGTTTAAGAGTATTTATCCAACTGTGAATTAGCATTGTATCAACATTGAGAACAATACGAAGAGTGCAATGTTTTGTGATATTTTTATATAAAAGAAAGGGAAGAACATGTTTTCCGTGCAAGTGAATACTCAAGCTGAATGTTGCAAGTTAAAACGATGCTTTATTATTGATCAGTAGAACTCAATAAATTATCTACCGAGCTGAAAACGTTAATGAGAGTATGGAAACTGACGAACTTCTACGTCAAAACCAATGAATGTCTTTTCAGATGCGCGTTAGAAGGTGGTACACGAATTAAAATATAAAAAAGACTTTTGAAAAGACATAACCGTAGTTTTACGATTGACTCGGATATTATTCGGTGTTACCTTACGTACGAGTAACGCATTTCAAATGGGTGGTACGCTATCAATGATCGTTTACAACGACGCTCGACGGAATTGGAAGTCGATTATTCTGATATTCTCACTGACGACTTTTCTTCTCTCTATATTCACCATCGAAGTTACGTTCTCGAACCCACCTACCTAACCATTTCATTCAACGGATATCGAATCATCTATCGTTGAAACCGTACCAACGGATATTCTATCAGAACTTTTCATCGGATTTTCATTTTGAATATCCACACGCTGGGAAAATGTATGCCAAACCACATTTATGTGGCTATCAATTATTAAAAATAAGATTCAGAATTGCCATTTCTGAATAATTACGAGTTCACGCCATAATTGGATTAATCATTTCAATTTGCGATAGAATTGTAAAATGTAAGAGTTCTTAAATGCGTCTTTTCAATGAATCATTGTCATAAACAAAGATGCGACCATTCTGATTTCAGCATTTGATTAAAATGTGAAATAAGTGCAATAAGTGCAACATCACAAGAGAAAACAGTTCGGAAAACAGTTTTTCCTCGGAAGTAATTATTGTGCATAACGTTCAGTGCTAGCAATAATTAAAATAAAAAAGTGCAATTTCAACTAAAAATATGTGAGAAATAAAATAAAAATTGACTAATAATAAAATAATTTTATTTCTCCGTTTCTTGCACTAAGAATTGAACATTCGCTTTATGAATCTTTGAATGGCTTTGCATAAACTGATGAAAGTCATATTGAAGATAATAAAGAATTGAACAAATAAACATAAATTGAAGGAATTTAAACACGTTTGTAATCAAACAATAACAATTCTGTAAATCATTCCTGATGAATTATTCTTCTTGCTAAGTTCAACCAGTTACAACAAACTGAAGGGATACAAACTATTCGATGAAATCAATACAAAATGCTACGCTTTGATCGGCGTCCTTTAAAAACCTATAAATTTTATTTTGCACTTTAATAACGTTACATTTTCGAAATCGAAATGCTGCGAGCAATCCTTGAAATTAACTTCAGTGTTGAGGATTTTCATGTGTGGAAACGCGTGGAAATGTGAGCGCGTAATCAAAGAGAGCAGAAGAGATTTGACGAAGTCACAAGAAACACATAAATACGTAAAAAAAAAAAAAAAAAAAAAAAAAAAAAATAGAGGAGATAACCAAAAAAAAAAATGAAAGTAAAAAAAAAAAAAAAAAAAGACAAAAAAAAGAAAAAAACAAAAGAAAGAGGAAAGGAAAGAATAAGACGCAAAGAAACAGAAAATGTGGATGTGGGGAGGAGAAAATAGACAACAAATAA
>JABFOX010003708.1:0-10092 GCA_022817665.1 Axea sp. ZL-2020
GGTTTATTTAACTATTTTAAATTAAATCATATACACACAGAATATATATTACAATTGTAATATTTTATTTTATGTTTGTTTAAATTATGAGTGTGAAGTATTAAATATTCAATACCAGTAAATTGAAACGTTTTCAATATATGTCACATTATATTATTCAAATGAAAAATATACTTTTGTGCCTGTGATGATTTATTTGATTTAATTTACATTCAATGTTTGAAAAATTGTGCACATAAATAAATTAAAATTTATATTTATAGAAAAATATAATACATGTACATTGATAAAAATGTGATTGACTGGAACAACGACCCAGTATTTGTTTCAATCAATAAAAGGTTATAATATGGATATAGGACATTTCTAAGGGGAACATTCAGTGTCATTATCTGAATGGTATTTGAACTACAAATTTCTAATATTAATAATATTAATAATATTTAGTAAGGACGAATTTTATAAAAATATTCTAAGTAGTCAATACCTATTTGTTAATATGTATATATAGATTAATATCAAAATATTATCATTTAAAAATTGATACAAATACTAATATCAACTATCAATATAAAAAGTAAAGTTGTTCAAATAATATTGAATGTAATAAAATGTTTGAAAAATCATACTAAAATACCATTTTTACATATAACAGTAGATTAAAAGTGATTTTAAAAATTACAGTAAATAAAGATGATTTGTTATTTATATTGATTGCTATCGAATCCAAAAATAAAAAGAAATGGAATTTAGTCTGGAAATAAAACAGGTTTTCAAAGCAAAAGTGGATTAAAAGTCACTATTATGTGTCAGACCATCTAGATAGTTATATTTAAACAATAGTATTGATTGGTATAATCACGAAGTTTGTAATCTATAGTCACATACGGTTTAAATCAATATATAGTTTAAATAAATCAAACATATAATAATTAGAAAAAAGGATTATATAAATATATAAATAAAAATTATTTAAATCACTTTTTCGATTAATTCGAAGTAATTATTAACTACTTATTCCAATTCTCTTCGTTTCAAAATAGATCCTTTTACACTCGAGTTTCCCACTTTCTACATACTTGTGATCAGAACTATTTTCAATTTTTATGTAAAAATCACATGCTGATGGACTAATACCTATATTTACGTAAAAACTAAGATTGAATCACTGCAATAATCAAACGTAAACAACTAAGAATGGATTTAAAATTTAAAAAAATAAAAATCAGTTTAAAATACTTTTGCAATAAAACGAATGTTATTAAATATGGAATAGTATTGATACTTACGTTATTTTAAAGTGCAAAACATTTTATTGTAAAACTTTTCTCCGCAATTTTAAAGGATATTTTTTAAAATCTATAAAAGAACTGAAAAAGAGGATTCATTATTTATTAATAACTTTAAGGACATTTTTAAAGTTTTTCCTGTATAATTTAAAAGTAAAATCAATAAAAATATAATAATAAAAAGAATCAAAATAATGTTATATAAAATTTTATAGAAATATCATTAACAATTTACGACTTATTTTTGTATTGTATCTTACATTTGCTCTTACAATATGTCATTCATGCATGTAAACTCATTAACATGCTGTTAAGTCAAACTAGCCAAACAATTTATCGACATGTTTATAAATATTTCAGGAACCAGTCTATTTGCTGTGGCAGCTCACGAATTTGGACATTCTTTGGGTCTGGCACACAGTTCTGTTCGCGGGGCACTAATGTATCCTTGGTACCAAGGATTTAGCCCGAATTACGAATTGCCGGAGGACGACAGGCATGGGATTCAGCAGATGTACGGTGAGTACGTGACGAGAATTTCAGATACTTGTGTGGATTAAACTTGAACATACTTGGCAGGTACTCCGTAAATTCAGAATCACAAAAAAACGATCATCATTAGCATAGAAACAGCCAAATCTCAAAGTGTTAATTCACTCATAATGAGTTTTACATTTAATAAAAATTTATTTATCGTATTAAGAAATGCAAGAGAAATACTGCAACTATTTTCATTCGTGTCATTCGTCGCAAGGCCTTGAGCAATGGTCTGACTAAGCATTGATCTGTTTTACTGGCGCCATTGTACACACATTTGTTATGATTGATGCGTAGCGCTTTAATTAAAATATTCCTTTTAAATCGAAAGATGTTTTGATTAAAATTTTCCTGTTGATTAATCGATTCTACATTTTACGTAAGATTGTATAGACAATAATTATGTTAGATTGTACAGACAATAATAATACATCGTGTAACATTGAAAAATTACTTATGCAACAAATCATTATAACTATATTATTTGTGCAATAAAACATTTTTTTTCATCGAAGCAAGAACATATGCTTGCATATAACGTTTTCCATTACCCGGATTGCTTATTAAGTAATAAATTGCTAATTATTATTTACTTGAATTATATGGCAAATAAACAGAATATTCATACTTTTAACGAATGCTAGTATAATATAAAAACCTTTACCACCATGAAACAAATTAATACCTACGCATATTTATATCGACAAGTCAATAGATATGATACTTTTAATTTATCTTTAATTTGCAATTTAAAATATTATACTAAAAAAATATTTATTTGGATTTAATTTTGTATAAATTAAGAAATCAAATAAATTTAATTAGAAATGTATGCATTTCAAACGATTCTTCACTAACGATAAAATTAAGCATTAATGATAATATATTTGTTAAATATACAAATATAACGTAATTTATAATTCAATTAAATAATGTTAATTTTTAACGGCATTGTTATATTTTATAATTTGCTTCGTCTTATCAACTTAAATATGCTTTTACCTCGTAATATTTTAATTCTCGAATACTTTTTCACTGAAATGCATATTTATTTATATCTAAATAAAAATCGTTTTCAAAAAATGTTTAAATAATTTTCATATCACCTATTAGCTCTTTCATTACCAAGTTCCTTTTTTACTCATGAATAATTTCTTTAAACCGCAAAATGTCACTATTAAAAAAGTATGCGTTAGCAAATTATCATGCGGATCTCCTAGAAAACTTCGTCAACAATTTTCACTAGCTACAAAATATATGTCCAGAAAAATTATAGTTAATTTACGAGTTAACAGCAACATTCTGCAAATAACTTTTTATAAGACTTTGGAATGTGTGTTATTCCACATATAAATTTTATTAAAATTAACAACTTGAATTTTAATTGACAAATATATTTATATTTCCTCATTTACAGACATATATAATAATAAGTAAATCACTACATTATAAATTAAATAAGTTATCACATTTCTAAATATTAGAATCACAAATTTCTCAATGCTCTCTATGTAACCATAAGTTTTACTTTATTTTATGATTGTAAAACTATTGACCATATTTTGCATCAAATAATGATATATAATTTTTACATAATGCACACATACATATATTTAACTAGTATGTGTTATAATTTATCAAGCTTAATCCCTTCAGCAAAAATTGACTCCAAATTAAAAATATTCTAATTTGCTATTAACATTTTATTGCAATATATACAACGATTTACGGCAATTTATTGTTCATAAATATAAACATTTTTAATTTTAATTATTATTTTAATATATAAAACGGTTTAGTACCATTTATTGTTCATAAATATAGATATTTTTAAATTCAATTATCATTTTAATATTCCTCAAATTTAATTTGCAAATTTAATTCTGTTTTTGAAAGAAATGATATTAAAATTTGTTTAAATATCATTGTATTTTTCACGCTAAATTATCCAGTATAATAATAAAGTCACAAATTTTATTGAAAAATATTTCAAGTTTAAATTTTTATAAAAACTATTATATACATAACTACAATTAAAAATTAATATTAGTATTACAAATTATTGTTATAAAACATTATTTATTTAAACAGATTTTAATTTGAACAAATTGATTTAAAAGTTTTAATGTATGACTTCAAATTACCTTTGTTGTTTAACTAATTACTTTATATTATAGCATATGAAATATTATTTGCTTTTGCGTAGTAATTATTTTAAGCAATGATTTCAATCAAATATAAATAAAATACATTTATTTCATCAAAATTAATATAATCTGAATTTTTAATGAATTGAATAACGTTCAAATTATTGTACATTAATGCAATATTTTTGCATAATAATGTGACTTCACTGTGAAATATTGATGATGTGTCATAACTCCTACACAATTATTGAATAATTAAGAGACATCTATAGAAATATAAAATATTTTTAAAACATTATCCTGTTAATACGTTTGCATTATGTATTGTTACTTGAGACGTATGCTATTTAATACTTAGTATATTTTAAAAATATGTGTTTCGACAATTAATTTACTTTCTTTTACTAATTTCTTTTACTTAATTTATTAAAATGTATATTGAACATCAACATACTTCAAACTGTAATTCCAATAATACGAAAAATACGTTTAACATTGAATTATTAGATAAATGACTATTACATAAACAGAAAACATAAAATACGAGAAACAAACAAAATTAACTTGTTGTAATACCATTATTATTTATTACAATATGTTTTTTGATTAGCTACATCAAATCATTAAAATTAAATTGCAAAGATGTTAACAGAATTCTCCTGATTTAAAAAAAAAAGTACCAAGACAAAAACTTGACACAATGCGGTTAGTTCCTTTTGATACAAAATCTATTTTTACAATCCACAATACATCCTCTATTCCCGAACAAAATCCACTCGACATAAAATCGTTGCTACACGAATAGACGTTTCGATGAAACAAAGCAGTGAGTATTTTACAGTCGCGCACTCGAACCTCAATGTTATTGTCGCATAGGCAGCGTATCTTTTGATTACATAGGATGTCTGACCGGGTACACTCTTCGAGGAAGTGAAAGAATGGGACGAAAGGAAGTGGGCGAGCGAAATGAATCGTGAATAAAGTATAAAGAATGACCAGGGCCCGGTCTCTAGAGAAGGGTCATGTGGCGTAGTGATTTAGAATACAGCAAAGCGCTGTCCTTTCCCGCGGGAACCGAATGCATTCTCTGTATTTTGGCCTCGTTTCATTTATCCAGTGTTCTCTTCGCTTGCGTCTTTCTCGCTCTTGGCCCGTAACGCAAAACCAACATATTCAACCCAATTCGCGGCCAGCAACACAACCGACTGGAATTAATGAGCCACGACATTCCGGCTTGAATTCGTAATAACCTGCGGGCGTTAATATACCTATAATTAGACTGCCGTACGATCGAATGAGAATGTTACGAAGTTATGGTAATGGTCGTCGAGAATGTTGCTGCTTGTTTTCGTGACTTTCTTATCTTCCATTTTTTTGCAGCAAATAACTTTATTAATGACATTTTGTTCCTTTAACTCGATTGATTAATTATTCTCTGCTGTATCTGTATTTTCCTTTAACTGATGTTATTTTCTTTCGCCTATATTTCAATAAATGTTCATTTAAAATTGTTTACTCATGAGATGCGGAGTTCTTTTATTATGTCTCTATCAATGCACTTCAATTTTGCAACTTAATCACTGTTTTATAATTCGTTCTTTAAAATCAAAGCACGTTAAAATACTATAAATAAATTATAATATTGATATTATTCAATAGAATTGTATAGTTTATAAATTACATGTTATAATTAATTAATTAAAATTCGATTAATAATGTAAGGAATAAATTATATATTACATGTATAACATTTTTATTAAAACTTGTATTTAAAAAAGAAGACAGATACTTTTTGCGTAATTTATCGCGTTTTTAACATTTACAGTAAAATGATGCACAAATAATTTTCGTTGATGCAGGAGAAATTTATACGTAAAAATAAGAAAAGTATTTCATGTTTTTACTGGAAAAAAAAATTAAATTAAACTAATTCAAAGAAACTAAGCTAACGGTAACATTTCCTCGCATTTGAACCAAATAATTAAACTAAAAGTATATTTAAATTCAATAAAACACATTTCTGAATTCAGTAAATTGTGTAAAAATTTAGTCTACTGCGATTACAATTCGTAATTTTGAATACAACGAATGTTTTACGCTACTAATTGATGTTATACGAAATTTCCAATTTCTCAAATCAGCCACAAAAATTCTCCAGATTCAATATATACCAAGAACCATACTGTAAGACTTCATCTTGATAAGTGTTCATTAATTAATTATGATGTATAATTCTAGTATCAATAGTAACATCTGCATTACACCTCCTAAAATTTTAGAATATACTCTTTTCCATAATTACATTACATCAACATCTATTACACCAATATATTGAATTTTATTTATATTTGTATTTTTTAGCGTAAAATTGACAACAAAATATGTAAGCAAAACAGTAAAACTATGTTTTTAGTTTATAACAGAAGCTAAAAGTACTTAGAAAGTTAAAAAAAATTACAATTTCAAAGTTCCACAAACGTTCATGTTCGTGAACGGGTTATTTAGAAGGAATAAGTTTTTTTCGAAGCTTGATGAAAATGATGAAGATACACTGAAAGAGAAAAATATATTTATATCAACAGTGTCGAAAATACATCTTTTCTCCTAGTGGAAATCTGGAAATAATATTACCACTATAGATTCAACAACATTATCTCTAGATGTAAATTCAATTGAAAGTATATGGTCTTCCATCGAGATGAAGATCAGACGAAGTTTGTCTTTGCTTTCAAAAGGATAACAGTGAAAATACTGACTATGTGAAATTTGATACATTAAGAAAATGTAAAGAAATTAATTTAAGTTGTATGAAAAAAGTTTTTCTTATTTAAATAATCCGTCATTTATTTTCTTGTTGAATACGCTTTAATTATACAGATAATAGAATCATAAAAAATTATGCAAACTTCAGTCAAATGTATTTATTTTAATTATACGAAAACCGACGCAACGTGTATACGCTTATTCAAATGGTTTTGCTGAAACTACTGAAATTTATTCGGCCAATGATTGCAGGATTATAATAAAAATAATTTGAATTGATTAAAAATAAAAACTTATGTCATAATCAAAATATAAATATTGCATAAATGTATTGCTATAACTATCGAAAAAGTAAACAATATTTAACATTTCAATTCAAATTCCAACATTTTAATTTTAGCAATATATCACTACTCTGTGATAACTCATAACAATACATTTTACAATTATATATTTTTGGTATGTTAAAAAATTTCAAATTAATTCATTCGAATTCATTTTTATTAATTTATTAATTTATTAATTGTAACCAAATGTTTGTTACCAATGCAGTTAAGACAATTGTATTAAAACATGGTCAAAACAATGGAGTACACTTACGTTACACGTAACAGGTCACAAAAGACACTTCAAAAGGTACTCAGCACAGTTTCATTTTTTCAATTCAATATTATTTTAATATCGAGCACTTAATTTTTCAAAAAATCATGATTACTATGCGTTACATTGATATACGGTACCGTAAACCTGAATAAGACCACATTTTAATTCGACTTCAATTTCCTAATATTAAGACATTTTTTCTACATAATTTTGGGAAAGATTTTATAAATAATAAATAAATTTCCTCTAAGGTTGTAATATTTGCAACATGTAAAATATTTTTAATTCGCAGCATGAATATTTAATAAATGAACAATTTTCAAAATTTTTACACAGTGTTTCAGAGTATTTTATAAAATGTAATCGAAAATTGCATTTTTGACACGATTATTACATCGTTTACTTGAATTATATTTTTATTAATATGTTCATTTTTAATTAATTTTCAATATTTTAAAAATGTTCAATATTTATTACCATACACATTAACATTTATTTTTACTAAATGATTTTTACTATTAATTTTTCCTAAAAATAAATAAAAGTAAATAATGCATTTTATGGTATACAATCTACATAAATTCCATTACATTGATCGTGGAATACAGTGTCCACCAAATTTAATGAAATTTTACATGGATAATGTAAATTTATACGCAATGATGATAGCGATACGAATAAAAAATATATGTATAATTACATTTTTAAATATAAATCATTAATTTGGAGAATAAAAAAAGAAAGCATTTTCCAAATACAAAATGTATGCTTCCATCACAGGCAATGTAAAACAGTATGTAATTTTACATTCGTTGTACAATATAATACATTAGTTTGATAAACATTTTTTATATTTTCTTAATCATTTTTTTTAACTTATGATTCGTCTATAGAATTAAGTGTTATAATAAATTGATTTTAATTGCTATGATAACGCCACATAAATATTGAATATATATAAATTGAATTAAATTGAAAATCTACAATTTAATATGATTCAATCCAATTTGCCCTGTTTATCAAATTTCCAACTTAGTTGAACTTAATATAATTTAATTATATTTTCTGGTTTTTTCCCCATATTGATTTACAATTTAATACAATTCGCTTCGATTTAAATATGCTGAATGTTTATTGCAAAAAATGGTATATTTAATTTGTAATATAAATTAAATGACGCTAAAAGAAATCAGATTAAAATTATGTTATTTAAAAATCGACAATCTAGTACGATTAATTGAGATCAAGCACTTTAAATAATATAAATACTTTTTATACGATATTGTTTCGTGAAATTTCTTTAAAAACAATCTTATAAATGTTTCTAGTATTCAATTATTTATCAAATAACTTTCTATTTAAAATATGAACAAGAGATGCTAACAGAATAAAATTTGTTTTATTTTTAGAAATGAAATACGTAAGTAATATTTATCTTTTATCAATAAACATGCTTTTACTGATACTAAACAAATACGTTTTAAACTTAAAAAAGTTTTTAATTCGATCCAAATAATTGAAATATATATATGTACACAATTTAATTCCAATTTCAATTGTTATTTTTATCAACGGATCATTATTCGTGTATAAACTTGATTGCTGCAAGGTTCGCATAATTTTAATTGTTCGCTGTAAATAACTACTCTACTTTGACAATTGTCCACTGTTTGCAAACGACTTTCTTCTAACAATATTAGTTAAATGTTTGTTCGATACCAGCAACAACTGTTGCCTCTAAATTTTAACCTAATATCAAAACAGAATTCAGTTTCATGTTTAGCTAATATTAACTACTCTCGATATAAATTTTGTGTAGCGGGAAATTATAAACAAACACATATTGCATAAATCCTTGCATGTTAATAGATATAATATCAGTGTTTTTGTTAACCTATTATTTTCAAACATTATTTATTTTATTTTGTAACCACAGTTATAAAATGCTTTATTTGCATAGAATGAAAATGTTCTATTTGCGAA
Organism: Axea sp. ZL-2020; assembly: GCA_022817665.1. NCBI lineage: Eukaryota > Metazoa > Arthropoda > Insecta > Hymenoptera > Scelionidae > Axea > Axea sp. ZL-2020. The sequence goes on from JABFOX010003708.1 coordinate 9,323, forward strand.
AAAAAGTTTTACAATGTTTCAATGCGAAAATAAATTTAACATTAAGCTTCACTTGATATATTACTTTGAAATACAATAAAACTCGACATACGTGTAGTATAATTTTGTTCTATGCAAAATAAATGTTCTGAAGTAACGAAATGTGGAAACATCATTTATGAATACATTTAAATTGATTTGTATGGTATAATTTAAATTGTGAAAATATAAAAAGTCTATAAAATAGGAATATTTCTACACTCATATTTTTTTAATGTAATGCTATTATTTTTTAAATATTTTTCCTATCTTCTTCTTTGCTTACATAAGCACGCTACTACGTCCTCCTTTGTTCAGGAATTTTTATCAAAAACATATTATTATTATTATTATTATAAAAATTTATTTTTCAGTTGCATTATATAATCACGAATAAAACTTCAATTATTTGTAAGAATACAGTTAAAAAAAAAGAAAAATTAATATATTAAACAATTCATCTTTTTTTTTTCAAAGCGTTATTTAAACTTAGTTGAACACACATTCCTTGCTAGTAATATATACATGATAAAATTCTTGACGAAATTTCCAATATGCACGAAACTTAAATTTCGTTAATAATATTAAAGTATATTTTCTAAAAATATAATTATGCAATATAAATAAATACGAAAAAAAGCTTCTTATGAACCTTATAAACCTCATATTTGCTATTATTTGGATTTTTTGTAAATACGGATTTTAAGAATATAAAAGTATTTTATATTAAGTATTATTTATATTGCATTACT
>JABFOX010003709.1:0-10087 GCA_022817665.1 Axea sp. ZL-2020
AAGAATAATCAAATGCATTGTTCTATCTTAGCTATTATTATAAAATAATAGCGATATAAAAATGAATAAAGTAAAATTACAATATTTTATAAAATTATAATAATTGTATACATTTACTTATTAAAAAGAAAATTCATGAATGTTATATATGGCAATCAAAATTCTAAACGAAAAAATTACTGGGGAAAAACACAAAGCATGTACATAAATATAAAAGAAATACTGTACTTATAAATTAAACAACAGTACAATTTATGAATATGAATGAATGCTATAATCAATGATTACTGATATTGGATGGATAAATTGATTTATCCGACGAAAAGTTTACTCATAAATGTGTGCATAAAACAATTTATTATATTATCTAATTATTAGAGTGGAATTTTACGCATGTAAAGAGTTTATTCAATATAAAAATGTATGATTTTAGTCTAATACATGGACATATTTTCTGTTTTACACATGAAATAGTGCTCTGGTCAGTGTATGATGATATAATAATTAATATAATATTCCTTTAACGAGACCGTAATTCTGTGACCGCAAGAATAATCCTTAATAGAATAATAAAATATTAAAATTTATATTTATGAATGAAATGATTTAAACAATTTTATAGAAACACTTTTATTTTTGCAGAAATAAACCTTTTAATGTAATTATTTTCTTACTTTTGCGATATATTTATAATTTCTTAAAATAAATTTGTTAAATAAACTGATTTATCCATTGTTAATATTTGTAAATTTCATTATTTCTAAATTTCTAAATAAAATACTTTGATTTAATTAAATATAGTTTTATAAATACGATTTTTTTACCTAAAATTATATTGTTTTTTTATTCATAATTATTGTACTTAAAACTTTTAAATTTACAATTTCAATTTTGTAATTTTATTTTGTAAACGTGTCTTGAATGTAAATGAACATTTAATTTTATGAACATATTTTGTGTATTTTTTATCTAGTACTTTTTACGTCAGTTATTTTACTTCACATGTATAATTTTCATGAAACTTTTTTTTTCAAGAAAAATTATACAATTACAATTTCATAATTTTATTTTCATATTTTTAGTTTCATTCGTACAATGTGACTAATAATAAGATAGTCTTTATTTGTTTTAAATTATTAGGTTTTCAAGGATAAAATTTGTAGAAATTCCGATCGATCCATTATGTAAACTACAAGTTTCATACTTGACGACCCAATATATTTATAATCAACAATTTGTGTTGATAATTAACTATCGTTAATTTATTGGATTCGTGTTATTATTTGATGAACCCAGGAGTTTTTTCTTTATTTAAAGCTGAAGCGTAATTGTATTAACATTTCGTGAATAATATGTGGACAAGTGTGGCTGAATGTGATTAAGTTTTGAAATGTGATATTAAAGAGTTAATAAAATGATACGAGTTAATATAGATACATTAAGACTTGCCGAAATAAAGTAAGTAAATACGTAAAATATAATTTACGTTATATTCATTACGGATTTTATTTCATAAAATTGTTTTTCAATATAATTCAGAAATCATACAATATTTCTAATAGGTATCACAAATGAAACATTTCATTTATTTTTGTTCCGCAGTTATAACCGGAGTCAAATTAGTGAAATCATCTCTTTTTCCATCGATTGTACTTTCAACCTAAGAAACTTAACGCTTAATTTAAGACACTTCTAACTTATTAAATCCGTCTGGCTTGAGCTTTAAAAAGGCATCGACTCATCTCCACTAATGTGTGGTGCGTGAATTCCTTGCACGCTTAATTAACGCACTCCGGCATCAATATTAACATTGATAACCGATGTTTCTGTGGCGCGGTAAGAACTCAATTTTCCACGACGCAAATTCTCGTCTAATACGTTTGACATTGTACATAAACAGAGAGGGTGTACTGCTTAACGCGTCAATCAATGTGCGTCACCTCAAGGGAATCGTTTCATGTCGGTAAACCCGTCGAGTGATTGCACTTTGGTCGACGCAATGTCGTCATATTGTTTGCATTAAACAATTGCTCGTTTCGCACGTGAATTTCATTGTCGATTAAAAGCGATGAAATTTTATTGTCGAGCAGAAGTCGACGTTAATTAATTAATGCTGTTTTGTAATGAATTACGAGGATTAATGAATGGGTGGAATAATTAGCGACGTCGGAATCCGAAGACGCTGCACAAAGATGCGCAAAACATACCACCGATCGGCAATAATTTCAATGATTTATCGTGGTAATTATGGTATCGGGAATGACTCGTTTCGTTCGTATTGCCCAAGTTCGCAGTAGACATCACTTAATGGACGTGTTACGAGCTGGTTAGTGTTTTCTTTAATTATTAAGTCAACACCTGTAGTTACGTTAATTACAATCGCTTTGGCTAGTACGCGTTGTGAAATGAATTAATTAATTGTTCTAATTTCAATAATTTTTAAAATTTAGTCATTATAATTTATGTAATTACGGATTTGTCTGCATAAATTAAACTTTAACCTTTAATCTTTTATGGTTTATGTAGAATATATTAAATGTATAATTATATTATACAACAAATTATCAGAGAAAATATAGATAATAGAATAAAATACTTTTCAATTATTTCTTTTCACTTTATATAGTTTATTCGCTTACTATAATTTGTTTTTACAGTTCATGAATTATAATCGTGAAAGTTATAAGGTAACAAATTTGTACAAAATCGTTCATTGCATTGTTGCCTAGTATTTGAAAGCATGTTAAATTGAAACAAATTTAAATGGAAGATATACATATTCTTATATTACGGATTTTACGATATTAAAATATCATTTTGTTTTTATTAATTAATGAATGTAACGTTTCTAAATTTATTTATTTTGCATTTTAAAATAAAAGTTCAATGAAATATTATTTATATTTTTTGTGCACTTTAACACCATTTAGTATTAAATGAGTACGTTATCGTATTATTGATTTAATATAATATTCCTATTACAGTGTCTTGTGTGCCATCCTAACTTGAAATTTGATTGCTATCTAAGCTTGAAACTGCAATCTTACAACTTTAAACACGTTTTAAATACTTAATAATAATGTAAATGACGAAACTTGTTTCAGTCGTCAAAAGCATTATGTTTGATAATCACGAAATATGATGAATTAATAATGTTGATAGATTAATTATTTAAAACGTGCACTAAAATTAAATCATTAAAGTGAACTTTTGTTTAATATATTGCCCAAATTTCTTATGTTTTCTATTATATTTTAAGCGAGTAATCTGAATTATAATATATTTATTATTTGTTTTATAAACGCGGCATACTGCATTTTCGACTCGGTCACCATATTTTTAAATATTGCAACACCAGTCTGCATAATCGGTAGTTTAATATTGATATTGCCTTAGTAATCCTATTCATATCTTTTGTACAGTGTATCAATATAACGCGTCTGTGTCTTAGCCAGGAAAATAGATTATATTTTAATTTTTGTGTTAACGAGATGTATGTCACTGATTCCAAAAAGTGGAAATATTAAAAACTTATGATTAAATGATTTATACTATTTGTTAATTTTAAACGATTAATTAATTAAGTTAACATATTTTATAAAGGGCACTGAAGCGAGGTTATTTCAATGTAGAATTTAGAGTTGCTTTCTATTTCTTTTTTTGTTCAAACTTATTTGTTAAAGAAACTTGACATGCCATACGTTTGCAATTATTTTACGAATTAGTTGTTATTATTATACACGAATAAAATGTTATATAAAACAAAGCTACTTTCTTATAGCAGTATGATGTCATGCTCTTAAAAATGAGAAATTGTAATATTAATAACAATGAAAATAATTATGAGAAATAATTTCGTGAAGAACATCATATATTAAATTTTATTAATACTAGAAACCGTATTTTTTAGAATGAAAAATATGCCATAAAACTGCTACGAAAAACATTAATTTTTCGCGTGTTACTTTTTCTACGTACAATTTAAATATTCATAAATCTTTTGAGTTTAGTTATAATAAAAAATAGTCATAAATAAGAAATTAGTATAGACAGTCTGATATTCTCTTAAGGTTGAATAAAAAATAACATTTATAACTTTAATTAAAGAAATTTAGAAAAAATGTTTATCTTTCTATTTATTATTGATGAAAATCACGAATGTCATTTGTAATTTATATTCACCCTCACTTAGGATACCGTGTACTTCAATTTTACATTGCAGATTTTTGCTCCGTATACATTGCTATGAATATAATAAAATCTATTACAACGTGTTTTCTACATCCGCTTAATTTCAACGACTCGTACGAGAAAAAGATTTTTCATTTTAATTATTACGTTGCAGCAATGTAACCAGTCGTAAAACCTGAGCGAAGCTCGATTAAGAAATTACAACAATTACATCAGTGCAACAGATAAAAATAAATTTTGAAATAATGCCAGGCTATTTGATACAACGTGATAAATAATGGATAATAAATATGGAGCCGGTGTTTTATACGCGTGTAATTAATAATGCTGGAGAAGAATTTATGAATGTCGGGATGTAAAATTGCTTTAATTACCGAGTAGATTAAAATTAATCTAGGGAATATTCAAAAGTGCGCTACTTTTTTTACATTAGTGCGTCTTTTGAGGCCCTGTCGAGAATGATTACAAGATCACGCCTCTCTCATTCGTTCGTTGTCCGAGTCGTTCGCAACATTGCATAACAGAAGTGCTTTACTCTGCTAAGTGTATCGATTTTATTTTCGATTTTTATCTCATGCAATGGAGAATAGATAAGAGTTTTGAGGATTGTAGTGAGAATACGTGTATCAAAAGACCAATCGATGGCAAAGTATATGCTTCGGCCTCCTTTCCAATAACAATCGTTTATCTTATATAAACGCGCGCTCTATGCTTCTATGAATTTTGTTTAAATTTCGATCAGCGCAAAATGTGTCATATTTGGTACCTGACTAAAAATGTTTTGCGTTGATGTTTTGCTTCGAGATAGTTTCATTTTGTCGTACCAATGCACAGTGCTCCCAGTTGAATTAAAGAATAGCTAATCAGCGAGAAATTATTCATTTGTTATTGTACGTGTAATTATTGTTCATCTTGAAGTAAAAAAATCCACTTTTTATATTTATATTATTTATATCATTCATTAACCCGTAATAATGCTCTTTTAAATCTAAAAGCTATAATTATTTTTATTTTATATAAAGAAAAATGGAATAAAGTATTTTTTCAGTATTCCTGCTATTATTATTATATATGTCAAAATATATTAAGTGTATAAAGAAATTCTTGTATTTATATTTGTTAAAAATACGTGCGCTACATACGTAAAATATAACTATGTTTCCCATTTGAAAGGTATCAAAATAATAAACAAATTCCATTAACAAACAAATTTATGTTATAAATAAAGTGAATCTGTGCATTCGCCCGAACTACAGTTTATAAACAGATTTATAAAAAGAATGCAATTTTGTAATTTTAATAAAATATAAATATGGATCTGACGAAGATGTAAAACAAAATTGGAACGTTGTCGGAATAAAGAAATTTCAGTCGAAAATAATTTATAGAATGCTTTATTTTGTCATTATTTATGCAGTTATATAGTAAAGTGTGTAATGTGGTGCAAAATGTAACTATAATACAACTATTGGTCCGATAACAGTATATATGTCACATATAGAGTAAACTGAATATCTTATTTTTGTAGCAAACACATGTAGTTTCATGTATTTAATTAACTTTGTGAAGTAGGACAATTTTATTCGCTATTTTATTTGAATATGATTAACGCGCTCTTAATGCCTAAGCAATATGATACTGATGCATTAGTTGCATTTTTTTTTCATATAGACATATGTTTTCAGTCTATTATTAATTATTATAATTTCACCGTATTATTTGTATATTCATCTCATATTTTTATGTTTTAGAAAACTTCGTATGATATTTCTTTAAAATAAGAGGATTCTGATTATAAATTACAATAATGAGCTTGTAATAAGAAGAAAAATCGTACTATATGAATATTTTTATTTTAAGAAGAGAGTTTGCGTGTAATATATTGTATTTAAATTTTCAACATACCTGCATGGAAAAATTATCTGTGATTATAATAAAACCTCAGATTTGAGGTCAGTAGCTATACGTAGCGTCGCAGTGTTACGTACTTCACTTATAACTTTTGAACTAATAAAGGGTCCATCATGAAATAAAATCAGATATCCTTATATTACACCGTAGATTTTACTGCAAATGTACGATCAACCGAATCAGGATTCAACTGAAAAAATATCCAATTTTTTAAATAAAAGATACACATTTGTAGATTTTAACGAGTGTTACAAAAATTAATATATTTATAACTTTTTATTTGATTTAGTGTCATACAAAATATGCTTGAAAAAGTTGTATTACACGATATAAAAATTACTAATCATATTTTTACAGATGGTGTGAATGGAACATTCCGTACTTTATTTTGAGTTTTTCGTATATTTATAATAATAAATGACAAAAACAAAAATAAAATTATTTACGGTACTTATTTATTTTGTATGGGTGTGATTTATATTTTAATGTTTATAAAAAATACAAATAACATTTTAATATAGTATTAGTAATACTACAGTATTATTAAAATATTATTAAAGTCAACACAATATATTAATGCATTTATAGACGGAGAATGATAATAGTGACTAGTTATTACTTTGCAAAAATCACATATAAAAATTACCAACTTGTTAACAAACTTTAAAGACAATGAATAATAATTTTTGTCTTTGTATAAGTTCTCAAGTTTTGCTGATATTAAGTATACACCGTGAATTTATGTGTCTCTATATTTTACCATTAATTTATATGTGTTGCATTATTTTTTTTATGAAATACAAATTTTCAAAAATTGGAATCTTGTTCCATGTATGTTCCGTATTTAAATGTACAGTTGCTGGTTTTAGCTGTTGTAATAATATAAAACTATTTCATTAATAATTTTAAAACATTAGCACAAAAAAAGTAACAAAGTATTTCTGAAACAAAATTATTGTATGCAAGATGCTATTTTATATAATTTGAATAAGTATAATTTTTATATCAAAAATTAGTAATAAACTTCCACAATTATTTTTCCATGTCTCATTATTAGTGTAATATTTATATAATTATTGATCCGAATGATTAACGACATTAATTATAATGCATCAAAACAGGTGTATATATCTAATACAATTTAGACCTATTTTTATTACATTAGTGGATATTATTACATATTATTAACTTCATGTGAATGTTTTGCCAGTAAACTATCGATGTACTGAACATATTTTATAATCGTAGAAAACACAAAATTTCCATATATTCTATTTATTATTAATATTTCATTGTATATTATAGACTTGCATTTTTATTTCATGTCTAATGTATTTTTTTATCAGGGAACTTTTAATGTTTTAACATAATTTCTCTCTTTATTTAACACTCGTGTTATTACCTCATCGAGATGTATGAGTACAATAGAATCTGTGCAACTTCTATGCTCCAGGCAATAGGAATGGAAAATTTTGGGAAACACTAGTTAGTTTCACACTCTTTTGACATACGAGTGAATGAAATTGAAGTTATGTTTAAAGCACTGAAGGGGTCGTGCGCTGTTTGGATTGGACATGAAAATTAGTTAGGCGGAACTTGTTTAGGTGCTACTGTACCAGTTTCTGTCTCTTACTTCTTTCTGTATGAATGAAACTTGAACATTTTCACACGTTTGATCAAATAGCGATCCTTAGTTTACTTTTTAATACCTTTTTTTGTAATTATTCAAATGGAAATCGTTGAAATAACTGCGTTTATAATTTAACGCCAATGAACTAGATGAACAGATATTATAGCAATTTCCTTCAATTCAATTATTCATTTCATATTGATCGATGCTTTAATTGAAATGAAATTGGAACTCGAAACTGACATGTATAATTTTTTTGATATTTTTCGTATTCGCTAATCACGAATTATTTATTCAATATATTTTGTATAGAATTAATGACAAATTCACAGACAATAACACTATTCATTTACTAAAAAAAACAAAAACTATTTTTTTTATCCTTTTATCATCATTTTAACTTTAACCATTATAATTCTTTTTTGATGCCAAACCAATATAAAAAAAATATTAATGAAAATGCATGTTGTACATTTGTATTATTAATTCTAAAATAACAAAACATCAACAAAAAGATCTATGTTTATTTATTAACCCTTTCGCTCCGACGGGCGTATATATACGCCCTCGAAGAATGACCATTCATGTACGAAGATCGTATATATACGCTCTGGAAAAGTGGATGCGCGGGTACGGAGAGCGTATATATACGTTCATACAATATATACTTTGATTTCATAATTTACATGAAATAATTTTATATTAATATGGAATATTAATATTATGTTCACTTTAAATAAATGTATGCTATAAATACTTTAGTAATTTCGTTGTATTTACTTCAGTGTCAACTACTCAGTAATGCGGTTCGTTCAGAGCGATCACATTGTGGCGCAAGCGCTCCGTAGCGAAAGGGTTAATGTATTTCTGTGCCTAGTTTTTTTCATAACTCAAAAACGAATTATTACAAACTGACAATATCTCGCTACAGAAATATATTTTTAAATAACACAATGTATATTGTATTGCATATAAAATATACTAATCTAGTAATTAATGTATTTTTTTAATAAGATGACAAACTGGAATGTCAACTCAAAGATGAAGTAACCTGGAAATAAACATGGTTACATACGTTGTGTGAATGAGGTGTTCAATTTGTCAATTTATTGAATAAATTGACTTTTCAAATCAATGAAAGAGTATTGTTCATTTACTTTTTAATCTCAATATCTAATATCATTCTCACATTCATTTGAAAGGCTGTTCTGGTCATTAAAATTACATATAAATTAAAATATATTCTCTCTCTTTAAGAGGATATCAAATAAACATTTGTAAATTTGCTGGAACATTTTAGTTTTATTCTTATTATTATTATTAGTATTTAATTAATTTATTTTGTTATCAGAAAAAAAACAACTAATCTAGTAAATTAATTATTTTGTGTATGTATGCTTTCTCAAATCAGCAGCGTTGATGGTAAAACAATACGCTGGTTATACAGTTTATGCAACATTTCATCACTCTTTTATAAAATTTATATTGCGATATATTTCTTTTGTTGAAATAAAATGTATGAACAAATATACTCAGGAAAAAAGATGTGAAAATTCTTGAACTTGTCAGGAAAAAATTCTGGAAATGTTAAATTTGAAAGAACTTTGTATTTTTTCAGACATATACAAGTGCAATGTATTATCATAAAATAATATTTAAACAATGACTAACCATTTGCAAATAATCTTATTCAAAAAGAAAAATATATATAATCGCAATTGAAATACCAACTTTCCGATAAGTCTAGTGTTTTAACAACTTGGCTTAGATTAGTGACCCTGGTTAAAGAATTATAAACTTTCATAAAAGAAATGCGTAATTTGGAAACATGAAAAATGCGTCAGAAAATCCATATTAATCATATGAAGAAATGTCATGATACGCCATGAAAATAAAAACAGAACTGTGGAGATATATAATTCGCTACGAAAAATCATGAAGAAAATATTTATATAATTCGAAATATATGGTAATTAGTAGAATACCAATAGAGCGAAAATTGGAATTGCAGGTAACTAACTAAACGTTTAAATCAGTTAATGAATTTTAATATCTCGGTACAATTATCACGGAAAACAATGGAATCGATGTTGAAATCAAGAAGAGATTACATGCCGGGAACGCTTGTTTGTACGCCGTAAGCAAATTATTTAAATTGCGCCTTTTATCGCGCAAAATTAAAATCCGAATATACAAAACAATAATACTATCGGCAGTATCATACGGGTGCGGAATGTGGTCACTTACGAAGAAAAACGAAAATAAGCTTAAGATTTTCGAAAATAAAGTATTACGGAAAATTTTCAGGGCAAAAATAACGAAGATGGCAGAGAATATAGGAAATTACATAATGAG
>JABFOX010003710.1:0-10091 GCA_022817665.1 Axea sp. ZL-2020
GTTAATATGACGTTTTTTTTATAATATTACTTCATATATGTTTTATTTTTGTTTTATGTGTGGTTTTAAATCAGTGTCTTTTTTATAAAAATGTGATATATCTTTTTTTTTTTTTTTTTTTTTTTTTTTTTTTTTTTTTTTTTTTATCAATATTTGATTTTACTTTAGAAAATTTCAGTAGAGTTTAAAGCTTTGTAATTACATGTTTATTCAAGCTTTAAACATTATACTTCTGTGATCATCTTAAAATCATTGCGTGATGAAATATTTGTTTGCATACGTATCTATTATTGTTTATTTATCTCGTTTATGTATTCGTTGTTTCTTATCTTATATCAAAATAAGTAAATTTTTGAAACGGATATTTTAATATATATACAATTTGTGTTTTAAATTGGTTTTAACTTTAGTAAAAATAGTGTCGAATGTATACCGATAACTTATATATATAAACATGCAATAATTAAATGTATTTCATTTCTTTGTTTCATTATTGTAATTAAATAAGTATTATTATATTTATTCGGCATCGTCATACTATACGTACTTAACTGTATAATGGTTTCATAAATGACTGGAATATATACCGTTCACATACTATAAAAATTATATAAGTCACATTAATATTTCATATCGATAAGTATTTTCCTCTGTATGACTATAAGAAATATAATAAAATTTTCAGTAAAGTAATATTCATATTTTACAGTACATATACTTTTGTAATACAATATGTTCACAAATGGTTTTAATTTTTAAAATAATCATATTTATTTATCATTTGTTATTTTTACAATACGAATTCCAATTCATTGAAATAGATTTGCATTAAAACGTTGATTCTGTTTCGAAAACGAATGAAAAATAACGCGTTAATCTTTAAATGTAATAGAAAATATGTAAAACAATGTGTAAAATACAAAACATTTTATTTTAAATTGCAATTTCTTTTAAACCTTCTTATTCTTAAAGCAATTCCTTTGAATTTTAGAATACGATATTACAATGTTAATTATCGAATACTTTTATTATATAATTTAAGATGTATATTTATACTTGTCTTATTTCACAGAATAAAGCAAATTAACTTTACATATAGTTTTTATTTTGAATATTTTTATAAACGTGTACTGTTTCAAGTTTGTAATTTTAAAATCATTCATCTTTTAGTTATCATAGAAATTTATTTTTAACAATATTTTAATATTCCTCTCAGTATTAAAGGATTATTTGAAGACAAGCATTTATTCATTGTTAATTCGAAACTTCCCCAATTTTTTGTACTTGCTTTATTTATTAGAAATTTTATTCCGAAGCTCGTTAAAAAAAGTTGTTATTGTGGCATACAATTAATTGAAAAAGTTTTACTTTCGAGTAACTACACTCTTGTACTATAATAATTTACCAATCAATATATAATAAGTTAGTTTAATACATTAATTTGAATATTTGAAGAAGACATAACAAATGGCAGTTTAATTATACTTTAAATAATTGAAAAACATTGAAATATAAATAATAATAAACAAGGTATAATCTACGAAACTTGTTAAAATATTGAAATACAACGGAATAGTTTATAGAGAGAATTGAATAAAGTTGTGTTTAAATATTTTAACGAAATCTGTAACATAACATAATGTGTATATTTCACCAAATTTGTTGTGAAGTATGAATTGGTACTTTATTTTAATCAAATAAAAACGTGTGTATATGTGTTCATAATGTTTAATATTATACAAGATGTTTATTTCAAGTTGGCAATTCATATCTTGAAAATAAGCATTCTATGAAAAAAATGTCCCAAATAAACCTTTAATATTTTCAAGGGGAGCATCTGTGTGAAAATAACTTCCATCCCCTAAAGGTGGACATTTCCAATGAAAACGAGATTCCCATCTATATTTCCAGCTGACCCTTTTGCAGGGTCAGAGTCTATGTCATAAAATATGTTGAGTTTATTTCAATTATATCTTTTTTGAATTATGCTTTCATCAGACATTATAATAGGTTCAATTTACCATTTAACACTATTAGGTCAAAAAAGAATCAATCTTTAGTATTAGACTTTTTCCCTTCATCTAATAGCGGTAAATAATAACTTTAAACTATTATAACTTATGAATAAGAGATAATTCAAGAAAAATTATTTAAATAAGTTCAACATATTTCCTGACGTAGAATCCGAATCTGTAATTAAAAATGTGCGTTTCCATTTAAAATCTGGTTTTCTCACCTCACCTTTCAGATGAGGGGAACTTTTTACTGTACAATGCTCTTTTCTCAAGATATTCCGAGTTGTCAACTTAAAATAAACACACTGTACATACACGTATATAATAGCTGTTGAAACTTAAAATGAAAACACATTGAAGGACATTTTCTCTAATTTCCTAATGTTCTTTACCTTCGAAATACAATTAAGCAACATTAATTTGAAGAGTATTCGAAAAGTTGCAGATCGATAGATAAAAAGAGAAAAAACCTTGATGTACTGAATGTCTTTTGGTAAATCATTTATAAAACATATTGCGTGTGCAGTGAAATATGAACAAAACTATAAAGATACTGTATAACTTTCAATTACAAAAATAAAAAAATGATCAAGGTAAATAAAAATCGCGCAAATAAATGAAAAATAAAACATCGCATTAACAGCAGTAAATGTTTAACTTTAAATTACGAAGACTAAGATATTTGTGCATGCTGATAACAATCTTATATAATTCTAATTTATATATACAAAATTTTTAGTGCGCAAGAGTTTAGCGAATAGTATTTTAATTAAGAATTATGTTATACTTAATAATTAGAAGTTTTAGTTACAACTTCTAAAAGATAAGATTATATTTTATTAATTTTTTATCCGCGTACAAATGTGTGCTGAACGTATCAAAGTAAAGTGATTCATCTTGCTTCATAATTAAATTATATATAATTCACTGGCTATGCAAATTAATGAATTATGCTTAAGCTTTACTTTCACTAAAGTGCTTACTAATACTTTTTAACTAAGCAAAGTTTAGAGCAAATAGTATCATGACTACAAGAAAGATGAAGTAGAATGTATATACCATGCCCTTGTTTTCATTGCATTCATATTTCTGTTGCTTATGAAAATTCACTTGAGAAAATAACCTACTTATTTAACTCATAAAATTGTATAGCATGTAAGTCAGAATAAATATAATGAATTAATCACAATTATTATTACTTTTATAACCTGCATAAATTAATATTAATTTTATAACTTCAGGCCTTTTAACTCACAGATTAAATTTACTAAACGTTGAGTACAGTTCAATGCATTATTTTTCTCAACAAATTTTTTGACAAATTAAAATTTTAATTTGTTACGTCTCTAAATGTTCATAATCTTTTTTTTTAATTAAATAATTAATTGCAAATTTAACATTTAAAAAATAACATTTAAATTCAACTATTTTATTGTCATAAGTGAAGGTAACAGTTACGTTATAAATAATTTAATTACAAAATTGTAATTTCTCTACCATAATGGTCACTAGGGTTTATAAACTTAATGCTTTTTCTTACGATAAACTAAGATTATATCTTTATTGTCTTTTGTCTACAAAAAACAGAGAATATAACAATTCAGTTATAATTCAATTGTAATTTTTTGTAAGCAAACGAGGCATTAGGTTAAACCTTGGTGAATAAAAAATTATACTATCTTGATTGAGTTATTTGTAATGTAGAACGTCTAACTTTCTTATGAAGATTAAATTCTGTATAAACTCATTCTGAAAATACACTACAGTCGAAATTAAATTAAATGAAATACACGTTAAGTAATAATTTAAATCCTCAATAAATTATATTAAGGATGACCATGTACTTTCAAAAAAATATGATTATATCAGTCGAAATGTAACTCCTTTTCATTAAATTATTCAGCAGAGTGTGTTTTTGATATTTTATGAACATTTGCATAAATGCATATGTATCTAACATTTTACGCATATGTTAATATTAGGTATTTGTTCCTCGAAATCAGCATATTTCTGGATATAAATGTAAGTTATGATGTAAATCTAAAGTCAAATTACATTAAATAATCTAATTCACATCTTTCTTAACTGATGTATTGCAAACTGAGTAATTATAGTGACTATGATGCTATTATGAAAATGCCCATAAAACATACATACATAGTTTAGCAATGCACATTCTGTCACTCAAGTTAACGAAAACATACCATTCTCGTTTTATGTAACTGTAAACGAAAATTCAAATTCTAAGTATGCAAATTGCTCAATACATAAACATTAAAAAGACGCGTTGTAGAATAAATTTAATTTAATTGTCTTCTTCTTTCCTTTAATTATTTTATACAACATTACATTAAATTATACTTTTATCATTTTATTTCTTTTCAGTAGTGTTAAAATATATCATTAGTTATACTAAAATAAAACATTTTAATAATTACTGAGGATTCGTTTAATTATTAAATTCTAGTCGTGTTGTATAACATTTTCTTGATTCGTTTAAAAAATACCGCTATGTTATTCAATTTTGATGTTCCATTTGTAAATATCAATTCTTATTTTGACTTTTTAAGCAGAAGTATTATTTCAGAAATGGAAAATATGTCTTATAATTAAATGCATAAATCACAATTACTATTTATTTTTTATTAACTTCATAAAATCGTCGATTGTTTACTACGATGGAAATGTGACAAATCTAATAGCGTGTCGTTGCTTTCCGAAACACTGATTCTTAGTATTTATTTGCTATATTCGATAAAAAAATTCTCTTCATGAATTGCAACTTAATTCATGTCTGTATTATTCACAAAATAATATTAAGGTCCTACAAATTGGACCGACAGGTATAATTATGGTAATTGAGAAATATTTCATATTGCTCATTATGTACTAACTTTATCCCAAATTAAAAGAAACTTGTGCTAAAGATAAAACCAGAATTTTATATGGCCTTTAAGTTTACTCAGCGTAGAAGGTATAAATTCATACCAGTAATGAAATTAGATAAACGAAATTCTATTTTTCGTGTTATTACTGTGATGAATAAGTAAAATATGCATCTTACCTGTAATATGAATCTAAATAATCGCTATCTAAAGTAAATGAATTTAAATTTGAAGTAATTACACGCTTATTATTATTATTAAATTTGTTCCGAATTGGAAAGCGTTATATTAATATTGCAAACGATACATTTTTGGTCCGCCTGACATCAAGGTAGCGAGTACGTTAAAAACACTTGTTTGAATAGTAGCACACAAAGTTTTAATTTTGAGCAAAATGAGCGCATAATTACAGAACATTTTAGTTCATAGCTTTCTTAAATTAGAAAATGTACACTTGCTTCATACAAACGTAATTTTGAGGTCCGGGAAGCCGCATAATCAAATATTAAAAAATGTAATTTCTGGCTAGAAATTATATGTGCTCTGTATTTATTAATTTTTGCCTAAAATTTTTGTTTGTGCTCATAGAGATATGTCCACTTTATAAAAGGATGCAAGTATACCATTTCTTTGAACCTTAATCCTCAGTTGCAGCAGTGATTATAAATTAAAAGTTCTTAAGGAAGAATTCTGCGGTTTAAGATGAGCGAGACATATTATTGAAAAAGTTTAATGAAGTTAAGCAAATGGATTAAGTAAATTTCCTTCTTTTCGTGTGGTGTACCGATAAAACTGCTTTCTTGGCAAAAGTTCAAATAAAATTTGTTGTGCTGCTTATGCGCTCATTTTGGCCTGCAATTAAAATTTGTATAGTTTGAAAAAAATGGTACTTCTGCAGTATAATGTATACGTAATCTCGGGTAATATATACCCCAAATACCACGCGCAAAAAAATAAAATTACGTAATTATTTTTCTTAGTTTAATAAGAAATTATTTATTAATATTTCGTACTCATTTTAGAATACATCAAGATACGTAATTTGTATGGCATTTACTAATTTATGCCGCATCTATATATATGTCGCATCTGTCAAACTGGCAAAACATTAATTACAAATAGTACTTAATTTTAAAAATAAAATATAATTTTTGTTGACTTTAAATTATTATTGAACCAATCTATATTTTTATTGATCAATGTCAAAATATCCTTTTATATAAATTAGTAAAACTGTCAATTCGAGTACATAAATCTAGTTTTTAATACTTGACTATTATCGAGGATTACGGTGCAGGAGAATAGGTCACTTTTACTCTTTTCTAAACTGTTATCTTTCTATCGGCACAAAATTAATAAAAAAAATTAACTTTTTAAACGAAATTAGTACATAAAAAATAAATAAATTCAAGTTAGTCGGTATTAGATTGTTTATGCAGGTTTATATTTGTATAAACTACTTTGTTTCAAGACTGACTATTTTATATTTAATGTTTTATAAAAATACATTAATAGCACTTTTTTTTATTTTTATTACCTATGTGTATTTATATCCCTTGATCTAACTAAACGTCAAGGTATCACGTGCAAAATTCTAATTTCAACAATAGCACAAAACCTTTTAAATTGGGACCAAAAAACGTGTAGTATAATTTTTTAAATGAGCATTTAAAAATAGTAATTATAAATCATGTGGATTTATTTCCATAAAACGAAGTACTAACTTATAATAACAAGTGATAAAAATACTTTTAAAAAATAATAATAGGTATTTTGATAAAAATATTCATTGTAAAATATCAGTTTTAAAAATATTATTCAACATGTAACATGTGTAGAGAATAAAACTGGGATGTAAAAATTGATTTTATTGAACAGAATTGGCGGCAATAACAATTACTGAACAAGACATATAATTTATAAATCTGTAATTACTGCACATACGGGATATTGGCCATCCATTTTTCTAAGTTCTAGTAAAAAATCATAAAAAGTGATCACACTAAACTGCACATTAAATTGTTTCTAATTAATTTATAAAATTAAAGATACGATTTAAATAGAACTTTTTAATTATTTAATTTATTAGTTATTGTATATTTAGAACTTTACGTAATACTTTTAAATAACAGATTTAGTAATTGTAAAACTAACAAAATTTCTTGCATCACTGTAAGCTTTTAATTAATCTGTATTTTCATGTCAAATTTATATATGACAATTCGAGTGTTAATAGAATTGCATAATTTAGAATGAGGCACTGGGTTTACATATTACATTCTCTGTTAGTAATGACATTGGTTCCCTAAATCCATTAAATACATCTGTATAGTTTAATCCGATATTATGATTTAGATACTAGGTTTCTTCATCAACTTAATCGCAATATTCATCAGGACACCACAATGCCATATTAATACTCTTTAAAAAATATTATCTGGCAGAATAGTAATAGTAATATCAAAATATACAATATGTGTATTTGCAATTTAATTTAATGTCACATTTTTATCGAAGACAGCTTTGTGGTAAATTTAAATATTTTTTGATTAGTTTTACTTTTACTAATCACACATAACTCCGAAATAAAACAACAAAAACAAAATTATAAAATATTGAATTTATGTTATTTATAAACTGTCTTATTAATGACTTATAAAATGAAAAAAATATGTAAAACTGAAGTATACTAATATTTTGTTAAAATAAGAAACTGATGGTGAAAGTAAGTTGTGTTACAATAAAATTGAATTCCTTTGAAATAAAATTATAGTTTTTAAAATTTTTTGGTATAAAAAGAACTATTTTTATCGCGATATTAAATGATCAATCTTTTTAGTGTAAAAAGAATTGATGCCTGGGTATGAAATTTACCCAGGTGAAAACAAATTTGTAGCAACAGTTTTTGCTTCATATGTCATTAATCCGATCGGAGTAAACATCTCAGGCAGTATTTTTTTTTGTGCGAATGATTTCTATGAGCGGAAATTCCTCCTTAAATTCTGCTTAGTTATCTTTTAATTTTTATCAATATTCATATTAAAAACGTATTATTTTATGATTTATGTTTTCGTGGAATATTTTATTTAAATTCATTATTCTAATTAGTAGCTGTTTTTTTTTCGTTTAATAAAATAATATTTTAATAATCTAGGAGTCGAGAGAAAACATTTTTAATTAATTAATTAAGTATTACGCTTGATCTAATCCGTTTTTCGCATTTGTCCACTGTAATTTGATTTCATATAAACTTTATGTGATATAATAAATTAACAAATTAATATACGGTTCATAATTTCAGAAGATTCAAACATCGAATTTCACCAAATACGGATTTAGGTCTTTCAATGCGGTATAAAAAATATAATATCTTAAATGAATATCATTAATCTCAATTACAACAATAATCATATAGAATACTCATTATCTAGACTAACAGAAAAATTTGATCCGCAAACGATGAAGGAAGCCTTTAGATTCGCTGAACAATTAAAAGAATATTGATTGTTCTCAGTGAAGGTATCATGAAACACCCAAGTTGTAAAAATTTGAGCAAAGCAAAAAAGCGATAATTTAAAAGACCTTCTTTCGAGTTCAAACCAAGAAATGGAACCAAGAGATAATTCAATCCACCAACATATCGACGTGCTGCTCTCTGAAGATAATAATCGTAATTATCGTTATAAGCGGAATAATTATGCAGAATAAAACACGTCAAATTCCGATTTTACTGGTGGAAATTCAAAAGTTCCTGAAAAAGGCGACGTTGAAGAGAAGTTCGAGGGATTTGTAGCCGAACTTAAAAAAAAAAAAAAAAAAAAAAAAAAAAAAAAAAAAAAAAAAAAAAATAATAAATAAAAAAAAAAAAAAAAAAAAAAAAGCAAATATATAAATCCGTGAAAAAATGCTGTCTAGTGAATCGCGACATTTTCTCCAATAAACCCTTTTGTTACAGTTCATACACGAGTGTTACCCACCGACTAGAATAATTTCGGCGATAAAAGTGACTGTAAAATAAGTTTCGTCGTCGAGCGACACGCTTAGGCGTTCCATGGTCGATGCATCAGCTTGGCCTATGCCTGTCATGTAAGAGAAGCACGATTTTCAATGGCTTTAGAAACACCGGTGTGTTCATGCATAATTCAATCAGAGTTAGACTAGAAACGTCAATACAGCTCACAGATTATTTCTTTTCCCGGGCTGCTGCGTTTCCTCTCTCTTACGCTGTCGTTCTCTATCAATTCCCCAGCTTCGTTTCACCCCCTCTGAAACTCCCTCCCTCGCCCTCTCGTCTATGACTCTTTTGCGCGCTAGTTCACAGGGACAGTGTAAAGAGAGGTAGAGAAAGCAAGTGGAATAAAAAGAGGAGAGGAATGTAGCAGAGTGCCATCCCTCCTTCTAGCGTTTCACCCCCGACCTATTCATTCGTCTATCCCCACCACTTCTTCTGTTTAATTTTCATCAACTAATTCTGCGCAATGCGTACATTTAATGCGCCCTTTCGGCCACCCGCACGCAGTCTGCGACCATTCCGCGTTTTAATTGTACAATGAGATGGCTGCTGATTCGATGGCATTTTTTCCGCGTTGGCCAATGAGAGTTGGATCATCATACAAATCAAGTGCATTTGGATCGTGCCACTTTTACAGCTTTATTCGCATTTTCTGTATCTACTATTCTAAAAGACCTGATATCGACATCAAATTAACATTCATAAAATATATTCAATCGGACTTTATTTTACGATGAGCCGATGTTTTCGGTGGATGCCCGATACGCTGAATTTAATATCATGCTCAATCATTATGTTTTTCCATTACCATATAACTACAATACGAATATTTATTAAGTTTCATTGTAATATGGTTGCATTTTGTATATGGATAACGAGTGACACCGTTGGCGATTTCAACTGTTAGTTTTGCCCAATTTTTTGCTTACAAAAATGTTGCGAAATCAAATTGTTTGTCTTTAACGCGTTTCCTAATATTGAAAATTTTTGTTTCGAAAGTTATATATATATATATAATCCAATGTCTGTTCATTTAGTTTGATCGCAGGCAGTAAAGTTAACAATATTTCTAAAAGAAGCAGACATTAGATCCATGTCTTCCCTAGTGGGATAAGTTCCTACTAATTGTTTGTACACATAATCCATGATTTCTACACTTATCACAAGTTTCATATTATT
>JABFOX010003711.1:0-10090 GCA_022817665.1 Axea sp. ZL-2020
ATAACTCAGACATCAGTGAAAATTGGTTTTTGCTGTTTTCTTTCATACTAAACTCGATTTATCGCTTCCATATCCTGGGACTAGAGTAAGGGACAATTTTCCATTGAAAATGCCTCCAATGGGAACCATTGTTCCCATTGGAGGCATGATTAATTATTTACTTATAAGTGTATATCCATAATTTGACTCACGAATAAAGTCGTATTTAATAGACTCTGTAATAGATCATTAGTAAACATTGTAATGGACTAAAACTAAAGGTGATATTCATGATATAAATGCACCCATAATAAACTGATAGCAGCACGAGACACTACCTACGCAAAAATGTCATAGACAAAATTAAGTATGAATTTTTATGATTTATTTCTTCATGTGATAACTCTATTGATGTAATGAAAAATATTTTTTAGGGATTTAAATAAGTAAGCATGCATTATAAAACACAACTTATCTATGTTTATTAATGTCATGCTGATATGTGTACATGTATTAAACAAAAGCCATTTTCTGTTGCAATATTAATGGTTTTTCAATAACTTTAACTTTTTTCCGGTAATAGTTTTATGTGGATTAAAGATAACGGATTGATAAGTTTCATAATTTTTGGGTTGGTAACTAATTGATTGTGGATTTCATCAATAGCTGGTCTTTCAAAAAAAATCAGTGTCAAAATTGGTTTGCTAAATTTCGTTCTGGTGATTTTTCACTGAAAAATTTGTAATGATCTGGCTGTCCAGTTGAAGTTGATGAGACTCGTGTCAAGGTCATTATCTATTTAAATCGTCATAGCACTTGAGATTGATGAGAAGCTCAATGTATTGCATACATACATTTAACAAAAATTAAAAAAGTTAGGCATGTCAACATACTCGATTTATGGGTCCTTTATCAATTTAAGGAAATTCATTTGACACAACGCGTTAGCTTCTGAGATTTGCTTTTGAAACGCTATGAAATTAATCCATTTCTAAAACGACTGATTACTGACGACGAAAAGTGGATAGTTTATAACCATGTTAATCGGAAAAGATCGCGGATGATGCCAGGTAAACCAACCCAAGCGACACCAAAAACTGAGATTCACCAAAAAATGATTATGCCCTCAGTATTGTAGGATTATAAAGGCATTCGGTACTTTAAACTTTTACCGAGAAACCAAACTTTAATTCAAACGTGTACGTTCAACAACTCGAAAAACTGCATTGCAGTTCAAAAAAAGTGGCCAAAATTGGCAAATAGTAAGAGTGTTGTTTTCCAGCATAATATTGCAAAGCACTAAATATCTTTGGTCACTCACCAAAAATGTAGCCCTGATCTTGTGCCTTCAGACTAGTATTTATTTTATTTCATGCAGAACTCTTTAAATATTAAAATGTCTAATAACTCTGACGATGTAAAATCACATGTAATTTAGTTTTTTATGGCAAAAATCAAAAGTTTTATGACAAAAGATCATCGACAAAAACAGATAATACCTAATCGAATAAAGTTATATTTGTCAGTAAAATGTTTTAATTTTCCTTCTTATTTAAAATCCACATTCACTTAATTGCCAATCCAATATAATGTGTTAAATGACAGACTAGATATATGGATTAACACATTTTTTATAAATTCATTTTGTTTCGCCAAGTCTTTATATAATTTTATTGCTTTTAATTATACGCAGATTATAGACATTCCGCGATTATATCTGTAGTTTATGCATTGTTTGAATTCTAATTATACTGTGATGTTTTGGTTAGGAATAAAATCAATGTAACTACGAAATTTTTATACAATCTGTAGTGAATGTGATAAAAATTGTAGCTGAGCTTGCGATTATGTTTACTCGCAGGTCAAGTTTACTAGATTTTATCACACAGAAGCTCAGTAGTTCATGATATAGTACACTTTTTTAATAAATCAATCATATTTCTCTTACTGATAATTACGAAGAAGACCATACATATGTTGAAAATATATGAATATAAAGCAAATAAATAGGTTAACGTATTGATGCGAAGTAGCACTTATGAGTATAAAAGTTATATAACGCCATATAAACTCTTGTTGAGTTGTAAATAATAATTCATAGTTAACTGGAATACAATTGGCATCGTCATGTCCCGATAATTTCAAGAAGGGTGGCATCGTCCATATTGTAAAAATGACACACGAATATACTTCTGCAACATATAATCAATTAAATATAAATAGTCTTATATATTTCGTATTAAAACAGTAGGGTCCCAGAGTACAATATTATGTATTTCCTTTAATTTGAACGACGAACTGTATTACCAAAACTAAACATTTTTATAAGCCATTTAAACCGTTACTTTAAATATCAAATGAACCGATTAATTTAAATAAAATTATCAAAACTTTGGTAAAAACTTAAAATAACATCAATACAATATACTATTTTTTGTTTATATATGTATGTAAATTGTAAATATACCTATTAAACAAAATAAAATAAAAAAAAATAAATACAGTAGACTTTGAGAAAAATAAAAACATAATCAAAAAAGTATATATTCACGTAAATTATAAAATAATGAAATTTATATTTATTAGTATTTATTGCAACATATATTTCTAGTACAAAAATTCTTATAGAGATTTATACAAAAATGTATTTATTTACATATGAAATGTTATATAGAATGTTTATAGGTAGGCATAAATGTACATCAAGTGATATAAATACTTGAATGAAATATCAACTAATAATTATGTAAATGTCAAGTAAAATCCGGATATACAAAACAATAACATTACTGTAATATTATGCGGGTACATAGCGTGGTCACTTACGAAGAAAAAAGGGAATAAACTTGGGGTTTTCGAAAGTAAAGAATTAAAAAAATTTTTCAGGGATAAAAAAACGAAATTAGCAGAGAATATAGGAAAATACATAACAACGAAATGCGGTATAACTTTTAAGAAAATTTATACAATAAAATACTTATTATTCACTTAGATAAAAAAAAAAAACAAAACAAAACAAAACAAAACAAAATTGATTGGTGAATGTAAAAATGTTCGAAAATATATTCTACGCATTCATAAATGTACAAATTAATTGTTTCACTACTGTAAAATAAATATAATTATTTGGATTTGATATTAAACATCGATAAAATCAATAGACATTTCATAGTTCAACGTAACATGAAAATTTCATATTCAACCAAAGATGGAGATTTGTAACAAGAAGATGTTATGGTATGATTATAATTCATTACAGTTATAGTGACCCACAATAGAAAAATATTATTCGTTTCAATATTATGAATAAGTTACCAAATTAGATACATCATTTTTTCAAATAAATTTCTGTACGTCCATTTTGTATTCAAAAACTTTATCAATGAACATGCCATATTTAAAAAAGACAAAGAATTTTTGTTTCCAACGTAATCATTGTTTTAACAGAATTAAATGCTTTATTTTAAGATATATAAGATTATAAGATAAATCATTAAATCAGGAAAAATGAAGTAATAGCTCTATAAATTACAAATTAAGAATTTCAATAGACTGGCGAGAAAATTGTCTTCAGAAAGTTCTAAATGTTATCATATTTTTCAAGCGTCACTATTAGAACCTGGCCTCAAAAATATAATAATACGAAATTTGTTAGTACAGTCCTATTAATTTTTAGTAATTTTTTTAGAAATTACCCACTATAATTATATAAATGTTTATGTAAATTAATTTTTATTGTACTCTGAATTTTCATAGAATTAAAAATACTTTTATGGTAAGATATTACTTGTTACATTAAGAATTATTCTATTTCCCTTTTTATAGTTTTTTGACATTACGTATCGTAACTCTTGATTGGAAATCATTGTATATTCATCTTCAAAATCATCGAGTAATATTTTATACTGCATAAATATAAACGAATTCTAAATATTATATCAAAAAAGAAAAAGTTTTGCAAAAATACAGTCAAGAAATACGTCTTTTTGAATAATTTTTGCTTATTTTCAAGGCATTACAACTCAGAAAATCGAATCATATTTCAATGCAATTTATATACAGTAGCTACAAATATTAAGCATGCACTTGCTGAATAAGAACTTGTTTAGTATTGGCAAACTGTTATATGTCAAATAAAAATATCGTTTAAAAAAATAATTAATATTTATTTTTAGAACAAAGCCGCATAAAATATATATATTTATCGTTTTTATTTTATAGATTGTTGCAATAATAATTAGAAGAATTATTGCAGCAATAATAACAAGAAAAATATAGAAGAAAATAATTCATATCCAATACAGATCGAGTATCCGAGTTTACCAATTGTTAACCATTATCTAAGAACAAGATGGCTGATCGATGTTAGTGTTCTATATAAAAATGGAGATATCAGTAAAATTATCAGCAATACATTGTAACAATTCAGCAAGGATGCTAAAATTATAGAAATTAAATATCTATATCACGAAATTTCCCTTTCCTGTATTACCCATATGTCGTTTATTCTAATGGGAAAAGACTTGTTTTAGAAAATTACAGCTCATAGATAACAAAATTAAAAGTATTATGCATCAAATATGTGATAAATTACATAAAAACTATGATGAAAAATTTAAACCAAAGCAAAAGAATGTTACACTACATCTACACGTAAGAGCCTCGTATCCATTTGAAAAGGGTACCCACTAAAACTAATAAGAAAAACTATTGTAAAAAGTCATTTCCGAACAAAATTTAAAAAATTTTACACCATTAAAATTCATATATAAAATTATTGACAATTGGTAATTTGTTAAATTTGAATGGAGAAAATTGCAGGAATTTGTAGGCAATGAAATTTGAAAACACATGTGTATGTAGTTTCTAGAGGTTTTTTAGTATTGGAACTTGTGTTGAATAATAGTCATGTCTAAGAACATGAATTCACAGTTCACGAATTCTTCGTATTTTTATAATCATTTTCATGAACAAGCACGCTTAAAAATTTTGTAGGAATTATTAATTAAGGGTTCTTGGTCAAATCTATCAACGTAGAAAATTGATGCTATAAATTAAGTTGTTAGAGTTTATTTAATGCTTTTAAAATTGATTGTTAGTCAAAGCATGGATACCAAAAAGCAGAATAAATGACATTAACCCTGTACATTTGGTTATCCCCTCTCATGGGACATCGTAAATCTAACATAGCTCTTGGATATTCCCTCTGACGGCACATCAAAGTTTATTAGTAATTACAAAGAATTAACTTTTTCAGAAATGTGTTTCTTTGGAAACTTTTGTTACAATGGCACAAAAAAATGCAAATATTGCACAATTACTAAACTGTATGGAAAAAAATGTTAATAAGTTTTCCGTTTAAAGCTGAATTCAATTCAAACTAAAGCATCACATACCACAGATTGAGTCCTGGACTACTAAATTAGAAAATCAGAAAATTATGCTTCTCTCTTGGAAAGATAAAAGAATTGTGATAAAGCTCAGAAACCATAATAATGCAGAAACGTAATAAAAAATAATACGTATTTCATTATGTCGTTAATCGACAGCACGTTTATCCGATGCTTTCTTGGTAACAGTTTTTGAACATTTAGCTTTGATACTACAGTATTATAAATTCTTTATCGTATGTTAATATGAGTTATACAAAATAAATTGTACTAAATGAATTATACGATAACTGATTCAATATGGTGTTTTTGTGTATCTATCCAAAAGAACCGAAAATATTGTTTACAATTGTTGTTCATTACATAGGAAAATTCGAGATATTTGTTAGGAAGGAGGTACATAAAACTATAAACAGGTTAATGTCACTCAATGTAAAAATCGGAGGAAATAGCGAACTTAGAGATATCAAAGAAGAAATATTACAGAAAAACGGTACACCAGTAAGTTTGAATACTAGTAGAAAGCTAAAGTGGAAAACGGATAGGGCTTTTGGACCCAAATTCACAGAAAGTATAAGTGGTCAGTTTGCGAGAAACTAGTCAAACGGCACACAGTTAAGCGTCTGTTCAAGGGCCATGTATAGGGGTGTTTTTACGAATAAGAATTCGCAAAGGTATTCGGCAGTTTTGTTAATTTAAATTTGTGAACAATATTTATTGTTCTGTAACCGGATCATAAATAATACTTTCAAAGGTGTGGTTAATGATATAATGTAAGAAAACAACATGTATAAGGATAGAAAGAAAAGAACATCATTATGGAAGTCAGGTTTTGAATTTAATTATATTAACTTATTGAAGTTAAATATATGGGTAATTCTTCGAAAATGTAACACAGTGGAAAACATATAAAGGTTTCAAAAATTCTGAAAATTTGCAAATATGTTGTACTCATTGATGATACTATCTCTGAATTTTTTTTTTTTTTTTTTCAACAAATTTTCCACGCTAAAACGAAATTCATGCATACAAAAAATCTTTGTTTTGGAGTAAATTTGTTGAAAAAAAATATCAAAACTTAAATTTGATTTATTCGAATAAAAGTAATATTAGATTATTTCGCAAACAACGTCATATCTACAAAACGTAAATTTGTGTTTGACATATTTTGTATATATTCTCCTATTTTTCTCGAACATTCCTACAAATTTTCATAGTGACTCAATTAAAAGATTATTTGTTCTGATATTTTAGAAAAAATTGAAACGTAAGTATAATAATAAACTTTACAAACTTTTCTCAATTTGTTGTTTATTATATGGCAAGCACAATACAATGCTATCTTTTTGAAGATTGCTTGAATCGTTTTACATTCCGTTATTAGATAGTGAAAGTATCGTTATGAATTTGAAGTGCCGAACTCACAATTGTTCTGTATTATTGTGTTTATTGAATTAACCACCAAATTAATATTATAACCGTGGATAACATTAATAATGGCAAACAATGCTTAAGAAAAAAGAAACTGATTAAAAAAAAGTGTCATAATCAAAAAGAAAACGACCAAACAAATAACAAGAAGAAATGCTAACATTTAGACCGATGTTCTAATCCGTTCCATTTGAGCAAACACTTGCTGAAAATCGCTTTACGATTATTACGAATTATTTAAAAATATTAACAATTTTGTAAATTTATATTACCACAAAGAAGATTTTGTAAGTTTTTGATTTACAAAAGATTTGATTTTGTAAGTTTATGATACAACTGCCCATGGTTAAGGCGCTCCAGATGGAATTGCTGGAACATTTAAAAGAGTAGCGGCAAGAGCAAGCTTGCATTTACCACCAGAAAATCAAATATACCTCAACAATTATATATCTGGGTTCGCGAAAATAATAGCTTTCTGACACTGGATATCAAATGGAGTAGCTAACAAAATTATGATCCAACAAAATAATTCTTGTTCGAACGATTTCGTAACGTCAAACCATTGAAAAATAAAAAACAGAAACATTGCATCAAACCACTCGGTGATGGTAAAGTTGCATCAAAATTGTTTTCGCTTTGTGAAGAAGAGGCAAATTTATATTCTAACTTCAAAAATATTAAACTTTCGTTCAGAAAACATGTTTTCGTATTTCAATTTTTATTTTGCAATTTCATCTACAACATTTTTAACGCGACTTTTAAAACTTTATTTCGAAATAACATTAGATTTTCGAAAGTGCGCATTTATAATTATCATGACTTGTGCACAGGCGTGATCAAAGGCGCGATCTCATTAAATCGTGGTTACACAAGTGACATCGTATGACTCGCGCAAGGTTTCACTTAATTGGAGATAAATTTTCATTCGAATAATCTAACAAGTCAATATCATTTATAAGGGCGAATGGGTGTCAATTGTGGCAGGCTTCAGTTTCACACATGAAAATTTGCTACAAATGGCATTTGATGCTTTGTACCATATTTCATAGCCCTTCAGAATATAGAACGACAGGAAAAATGAATGAGCACATTATCTGGCCCGCGGATAATGTTTCTTTAAATCAGACATCCGAAACAGTGTCACTGAAAGCTTAAGTCTGTTTATTATACGCAAACGTTTGAAGTTGATGTCTTCATTATTCAAACTGGTGTATAATATACCACAATGTAAAACAAAAAGGTAATAATAAACATACCATCGTATAGTACTTATCTAACTCAAAGTGTGTCATAAAAATAAATAATGTCATCCAATATCACGATTACTCGTCATCTGAGCCCATTACATCCAAAACTTAACCAATAGTTTCAAGTATGAGAATTAAACCTTTATACAAATACCGATAGTACGCATGAATAATAATCGATTTAACTAATAAAGAATAAATAAAAAGATGCTGAACAATAATATCCATAGCGGCATTTTCAAGTCTGTTCTTCAGTTCCTTAATTTATATCTCTCTCTTTTCTTAAAGAAGTGTCACTCAACTGCGCTCAGTTAACTAAATTTCATCGGCGAGCAAGACAAATTCATTAAATTCAGAACTGCTGTGTAGTAACTCTCAACACATCCACACGATAATTCGAACTAAATGAAACTAAGACGACAATCTGTTTGTTATAAAACCGTCTAGTTGCCCTGACTCAATATTTATCAAGACAGTATGCTTCGATTCCAGTGAGGGATTATCTTGAAGCGAAATGTTCTTCGACCATCATTCCGGGGGTCTCCAAGGGACTTTGGGTTTTGCGAATATAAACCGAAGATGAAGTCTCTCTCTAATCTGCGGGTTCTTGAAACATGACTTTATAATACCAAGTTGTCCGAGTTTTATATATAAAATTCGTTATGGTGACTACACCGTTATTTGATAATATTCATCAGAAAACCCTTGTAAAATGTCACCACAATTTGACGGTTCTACCGATGTATGTTCTCAACAAATATTGAGCAAGTATATCAACAGACTTTGATAGATATTATTGTAGTATAAGTGCATCAAATTTCGATTTATACAGCTTCATTGTGTTCGTGAATCATTAACTTTTTTAACTAAGTTTCACAAAGAAGTTTTGTAAGTGCAAACTCATATCAGATACAACCGCACTTGGGTAATTTCTTAATGAGTTATGTAGTTTTTTAACGTTAATATTACTGTTTAAGAAAATATTTATATGATTTTTTAAATTTTATATACATTTTTGCATTATATATCAAAATTAATTTTGTCTTTCGTCATTTATATTCATGGTTTACATTCTGTGACAATTCGCCTCCGAGCAATCATAATAACTGCACAATTTATTCAATATTAATTCACATCAAGAAACCTAACCACATCGATATATCATAAATATAAAGCATATAACATTTAAAGCATATGTTAAGTTTATATTTAGAAGATATATACGACATATATTTTTGTATATAATCTTTATGTTTGTTACTTATCGCATATGTTGAGTATGTACTTAGAAATACATAAGAGATACATTTATATAAATTCTACATATTTGTTTAAAAAATAAAAAATATATATTTTTTTTATAAATTATAAACAAAATATATTTTCGTCAGCATGAAAATGTTCGTTAGCTTTTGAAAAGATACATTGTGCTTTAGTATTTACACACATAACGAAATGAAACAGATCATTAAAAATTGACTTGCTATTAAAAATCTTAACGTTTATTTATTAATCTTAGTATGAATAATAAATCACATTTAATATATATGTAATTAACAAATAATAAAATAAAACAGCAATTACTTTTAAATTGTAAAATAATTACATTATGCTGAAAATAGTAATATTGTTGAATAAACAAAACAAAACCATACATATGTAGTACTTTCTCTTAATGCATATTCTGAAATCAAACAAATTTATAAATGTATTTCAATATAATTGTATGCCAATCTCAAGGTCGAAATTAGTGTAGAATCGTTTAATTTGGCTGGTTAAAAGTTACACAGTTCAGCACAGTTACTGCTAGTTGTTTTATTTTGTTTTGTTTATTATTTTGTTTTAATAAACTAATTAATAAGTCATAATTTGATTTCTTTAAATAAACAATATACAGCCACAGATGTACGATTCTGAAGTCCCTGGTGACTCATTTTCTTCATTGGAGGACATAAACTGCTGCATTTCTGCGCTTAAATGTAGTAAAATAAGCACAAATGACGAGCATCACTGCGAACGTTTCAGTGATGTGAAAATTTCGGA
>JABFOX010003712.1:0-10089 GCA_022817665.1 Axea sp. ZL-2020
TGCGAAATAGCGCACAAAACAACGACTTTGCTAATTTTATGACAATGTTTCAAATATCTCCAAACCAATCGATTCTTGTCAATCAATTTGCATTTTTTATCAGATGAGGAAGAACAACGATTAATGCGTGTAACTTTAGATTTAATAATTATTTAGCCGAATTTTATAAAAATAATTTACACGAAAAGTAGTATTTTATCAAGATTATTTGTTTAAAAAACAAGAACGATATTTTACAAGACAACAATAATTTTTTTTGTCAATATTGTTAATCATACGGGATCAATTACCCAGTACCGGATTCCTATTTCCTAGTACCGGAACCTGGTAATTTCCGGGTAATAAATACATGGCGGAATAGGTTGAGTGTTGGGTAATTGCTAATGCTTTAAGAAGGAAAATGTATTTATGTTTCTTAATTTAACAAAACGCATTGGAACTTTTATAAAATGCTTTATAAAACTTTTATAAAATATATTATGCAACTACAAATATTTATCAAGCAATTGTGAAATGTAAAAATATGAAATTATGGTTTACATGTAAGAATATTGATTCAATTCGATCAATATTTTATCGAAATAATTAAATTAATACGTATTTTCTTCTGTATAGTTGTACGTATGCAAATTAATGTGTAATAAATTAATGTGTAACTGTGCGTATTATGCGATTATAAAATTTAAATATAGAAATATCTTGAATAATCGTAAGTTTTAATAACGATAGAAGTTATTTAAATACATGTAACTGTTTTTAATTTATTATTTCAAAAACACTAATTTAATATTTTGCATATGTTGATTAAAACACCCTATTGTAATATTTTATTACAACCTTTTATAATGTATATTATAATAATTAAGGAAGAGGACACTCTCAATATAAAAACTTCGCAACGAATCGAGGTCAAGAATAAGCGTGTTTTCAATATAAAGTTAAATAAATTTCGCACGGAATAGGCACTGAAACACTTCGACAATTCATTTATTTTATTTCAGACACACGATCCGGACGTAGTGACACACGCGAAGTTGGAAAAAAATGTGGCGACTTTTTTGCTGCATGTCTGCGCGCATGGGAGTAAATCAGCAGCGAGGGCGACGATAAGTTTTCGCTCGTTACGGCTTGCAAAGCTCATTATGGTTGAGTCACTACGACCCCTTCGATATTTAGTTGCCTGGTCGGAAAACGTTCTTCGATTTTGGGCTTCGTACCCGGAAAAATGGAGGAATCCGGCGGATGGACAAAACCTCGTTTATAAAAAGCTGGCTGCACAATGACTATTGTCTTTGAGCAAAAATTTAACGTGCTCGTAAAAACTGAAAGTCATGCTGAATTGAATCTTTTGTTATATCAGATGTGGGAAAAGCGTAGAGAAACAGCAAATAAACCGATTAAAATCGATTTATATAAAGGCTAGTTAACATTCATACAGTACTTAGGATAGATCATTGCCTTCAACTTTTGAAATTAGCAAAAATTGTTGTGTAATATAGGGATGGATCGCTTAACATAGCTTCTCTTCCTGCAATTTTAAATTCTGTAATCAATCACTCATTGAAATGAAAGAAATATATCAAATTATTTATAACAATAATTGTTATTTTTTTTTAACCATAGTATTTACTGACGTGACAAAAATTTGTTCGTGATATTTGTTAATTACATTGGATTACTATATTTTGTTATTATGTAATAATAATTTCTTGTGTTCGTAAATTTGTAATTTTTAATTTATTATACATTATTTTTTAATATTTAATTATTAAAATTATTAAATATATTTTTTATTATTTTATTATTACTAAATTATTATATATATTATTAATAAATTATTAAAAATATATAGGAAAATGATTATATTTTATTGCTTTGTATCGTGTATAAATTTTTGTTATAAAATGTTTAACTATAAACAAATATATTCAAAATACTTTTAAATTGAAATACAATCTTGTAAAATTATGTAATTTATTAAAAATTGTATCGCTTTATTGAGAAATATCATAATATAAAATAATAAATCTCACATATAAAGTTAATTTTATTAACTGCAAATCTGTAATTAATTTTAATATAATGAGGAATATTTTTATTCAAAAAAACTAAGGTTTTTCATAATTATAATCGTCTGAAATAATTTAATGATTTATTCTGAATAATTTCTTCTTTTTCATATATAAAGTTAATACATACTTAAATACTGCTAATACATTTAACAGCGCATTATACTCTTTTCGCAATTTATCCATTGCAACGATAATGAAGTCGTGCAATATGCAAAGCTTCTTCAAATAATTATGATTCAATAATGTTTAACAAAGACTTAAGCTGATACTCACTTTCCAGATTAAATTATCTTTCATAAACACCTGTAGAAGGATAATAATTGCTCGCGAATTAACAAAGACTTAAACCTTCGAAAACATTTTGCTTGATCTCAAGCGCTGGTACATTATAATCATCTTAAATAAACTGAATTACTATTAAATCAATAAAATCATATCTTAAGTATGTTATCAAGACAATGAAACGTCGTCTAACTCACTGATTCGATTTTATTACGAAGCGTTTTGGTATCGCAGTGATTGCAGTTTTATCGAATTTCAGTTTCGTAAAATAACAGTAACATATATGAGTAAGCAACAAAATACATAAAAACTTTGGAAATAACTCGTCGAACGGAACCGAGATTGACAATATTCATTTCCTGCTGTTGGGAGCTAAAGTGTCACGGCGTTCTTGCAATACGCGTTGCTTCCAATTAAGTTCGCAACCAGTCATCACCACGGCTGTTGGACACTTTTGACTTCCGCTTTGCCGCACAGGTCAAAAGATAAACCCGTGCTTCTGGTCATTAATTTTAATTACACAAAAAGTTGTCAAGCAGTGTTCCTGCGATTTTCGTTTCCCGGAGTAGGTGATGATTTTCTGCGTTCCTACGTCCTGGATAAGATGCTCGCGATAATTACCGTGGCCTTTGCGTACTGCATTCTGCCAAGTCTGGCGCGACGCCAGACTTTTCGAGGAATTTGTAATCCGTCGGGAAGATTACCTACTCTTTTTCTCATTGCGCCCGCAATTCTGTTCTTATGTTTGTAAACCAAAACTCCGAGTTTTAAAGATCCCCATTTTCCGTAGATTCACACATTTTATAGCTTGTTAACATTGTTTTGTACGGTGTATGCAATCATATAGATGAATTCTATTCAAACCGTGCATGAAAATAGTGCAAATACTGTGCAAGAAGGAATTATTGTGGTCAAATTTACAGAATAATTTACGTGAAAATGTGGCAATTCGAGGAAAGGTTTATTTTTTCTTTTTCTCATAAATATTCATTGAGGACTCAATCCCGAAATGGAAACGAGTTGAGTTCACGAAATCGGGTTGCACCATCTATTTTTTCTATTTGTTAAAATTAGAATTGCAATTTATGTTATGAAATTCGAATAAAAGAATGATTTAAGAGAGCAAAGTAACATTAGTTTATGGTCATTTTTGAAGACACCGCATTTGAGGGAATTTCAAAACAAATTCAAAGTAAATAAAAATATAAAACTGCATAGCTATTCGTAAAGTATAAAAATAAATATATTTTTTAATAAATATTCAGATATTCTCAAAATACCCAAAGTCAATCACCGCTTAATATCACTTTAAATCGTTGAACGTTAACTATATTTTAAACTCAAATATTATAATTTTGCATTACAAGAACACATAATTGCATTTACTGACATTTTGTACATAATGTAATGAACAGGCGAAAATGTGATATTGATATTTAAGTTGGGAAATAATTACAATGTTAATATTTTACATACAAAGCAGATTGTACATACAAAGTAGACTATACAAGAAAAATACATAAATATTTTACCATTAATATCATCAGGGATCTTAATACAAAATTTATAGAAATTATGTTATGATAATATGGTGTTGTCACAGAAACTTAAAAAAATACAAATTTCATCATTTCACTTTGACACTATAATGATATACCATGTAAAATATAATACATCATTTATCGAATTTCCACAGTTTGTATTGGTAAATATGTACGTAAAAAATAAAAAACTAATCACAGTTATTAATCGTTCAATATTTATTTTTTTTGTGATACGTTATGTACAAGTTTTTTAAACACAAAATCATGACAGCGAGTATTAAAACATAGTGATAACTGATTCATTATGTTATTTTGCACATAATATTTTTCTTTTTTTCTTTATTGAGTCACGTTCTCGAAAACTAATTTAAAGTAGAACATATTCTTTTAATTTAATTAATATATTACGAATTAAATCTCAACGACGATATATCGTCGTTCATAATACTTGCGAAAAGTGCCAGCGACGATATATCGTTGCGCATCTAATAGGACCTTACTAAATAAATCAAATTCGTCCGGTTATCTTCGCACAGGCGCCCGTTTTTCGCCTGGAACTAAAAGGGTTAAAGTTTTCGAATGTATCCATATCGCGCCAGTTTTCAAGGTTGTCTCCATTCATTAAAGCAATTTTCATGAGTTAGGCGAACTGCTACCGCAAAAATTATCCATCCTTAATATTAATATAGCTAGGTGAACTGCCGCATATTAGAATCCCTTTCATTCTATGAGCCAGACGAGTCGTCGCCACAGAGTTCAATCCTCGAAACCATTAAAAACCTTTCGATAGTCGATCTCAATCCATACTTCGTTCGAACATACGTAATTGAGAAGGAAAAAAGTAAATCGCGAAAGTTTCATATACACAAACAATGTTTGTATGAGTGTGTTGCCGTGAGGTCTACAACCCTTAAAGTTACCACTCTTAATTTTATGAACCAGCTCACGAAGCTCATTATAAGTCGTAGTTTTGAGTTTTCAATATAAATAAATTATAACTAAGTTTTGTAAATTTTTGTTTTCAATCCCGATTTCTTACTCACCACTTCGTTTAAGAAAAAGATATCTTGAGCTCTGTCCTTGGCTCACGTGGTACATTCAGTACGTAGCAATTATATAACGCGTATAAAAATTTATACAAACTGTAGGAGTTCTATTTAAATAAACTATAAGTCTTATATTTATTCTAAAAAATTACATATTAGTATCGTGTTGAGGGAATGTTGTTACTAATTTATCATCAATGATCGTACATTCTTTTATTCCTATTATATCAGTTAATAACAATCGTATAAATTACTTCAAAAGTGTAAGACGTTATAATTCCTGTACATATAAAATACTTTAATAAATCAGTTTTAAACCGTCATAAATTTAAGAAAACACATTCTATATTTAGGATTTATTAAAATGCATTATAATTACAATATATTATTTAAAACTCCCTTGTAATATCTAACTCATATTAATTAATCATAATGCCTTTTTGTATTTATTGATGTCATGGCGATAACGAGACGAGTGTCGAGATTCGAAAAACCAGTAGTGACGCTTACGGCAGTTCGCAACTCGATTCGTGAGAAAGTACATGATATACTCGTGTCTACTGCACGTCTAACATCGATCTCGATACTTGCTCGATCGGCAGTCCACTGCAGCGGAACTTGTACACGATTGGCGGGGTGCCGCGTTTCAACAAATACTTACTACTTGACGCGTAGGAAATAAATCCTCTCGACTCTCTCTCTAGGTACACGTGTCTTTGTATATGTATCGCGTGCGACTAAAATTAGCGTCCCAACCTACCGGTAGGTCCAATGTATCGTTACATCTAATCATCCAGTTACTGGGAAAGGCAGCAGTTTATCTTACGTTGAAGGTCTAAAAAAGCGTGCAGATGGAAAAAGATGGGTGATACGCTTGTCATGAAAACAGGGAGAGGAAATACAATTCGTCGGTACCGCGATATGACGGCTCATGTCAGCAGCAGAACAAAAACCACAGCTGCACACAACATATCTAATCCTTATGTATCAAATGTTTCATTGTGATTCTAATTCCGATTCGAGCCCTTAGAACTCAGTTTTACTAGGTATATAAAATTCGATAAAGATAACCGTGTAATCCTTTTTTATTCGAATGCAGATATTTCGACGTCAAACGTTAGTTTAACAATAAACGACATCGATGTTCATAGTTGAGCATTTTAACCGATAACAGAACAAAAAAGATATTTTAATATTTCTGTTTGTCTGATTAAGTAATACAACTTTATCGTAAAATTTCAAATTTTTTTATAGTTCTACAGTTAATTAATATTTCTGTTTTCTAATGTTAGGAGTGTATTTCATTCACATGTTTAATATTTGTATCGCAAGAAGTCAAATTATGATATTTAAACAGTAACTTTTACAATCATATTAAATTAATATGCATTTTAAATAAGGAATATGTTAGCATGTATGTGACAAACAAAACAAAATCATATCTAATATACATACATATTTTATAGTTTATTTATTATATATAACACAAGACATCTAAAGAAAACAATTTATATAGGATAATACTTAAGGTACCAAAATAAAATATATTATATATCTGGTACAATGAACTATTTGTAACCTTTTAATTTCAAATTGAGTGTAGGAATTCGGAAAGAAAATAGATTTTTCCAATAATTATTTTTAGTTTACAGACCGGCTGAAATAAATATACCTCGAATGTACTGTAACGTTACCACGTGTTATAAAAATGCTGTATTTTGTATTTATTCAAGTATAATAAATATAATTGCATGTTACATTTAGATATAATTTTAGTTTTGTATTTTCATAAAATACATATTACTAAAAATTGAAAGTACAAGTATCCATTGCACAGTTTCAAACGACAAATAGAAAAAACAAATCGCGAATTTACGATCACTCAACTTTCAGGATTAACGTAGACACGCAAAACTTCTTCTTTGACCACATAGTGTCAATACAATATCAAGTCTATGCGAACCCGGATAAGATAAACACCAGCGGGAATACTAGCTGGATATTTCAACTCAATTTAAGATAGCAAGCTAATATTGGTTCGAGCTAAAACTATTCCGACTCGTTGGTACCAAGTTAGTAACGTTTGTCAACATAAGTTCTGCGGTGTGAACCCGAGGTCGAAGTAACGATCGGCGCTGATTCGAGGACCGCCGATGGATAAACACGCGGACTGTGGTCCAACACATCTTCTTCGAGAATAAGTCACCAAGCGAAATAGAGCCCAAGATGCCTGAAGTACAATACAAATCGACTTATCGGCATTGTTATCGGGGGAGCAAACACTGTGATGGAATAAAACCATACGGGATGCATATCAGATTACAAGAAACGAGTGCCCTTGTTTGTAAGAAAGTCGTCTCACGGGAACAACGCCTGACACCATACCTGCATCTCCTCGAGTCTTTTCTTTGCTGCGTTCGTCTTGCGCCGGAGTGGGCGAGAATTACAAGCATTGTGCCGGGCTGTTGCGGTAATACGGCCCATTGATTTATCGCGGCGGTGAGCCACGAAGAGGTGTAGCCAATTGTTCTTGCATGCAGATCCTTGGCAAGGCGCTTCACAATTAATTGTTCGCCAAGAGGACACGCGCTCTCTTACTATTTTCCTCGTCTTTGTCGACGTTTTTGTACGTCCGTCTTTCTTTGTCGCTGTCCGTCTGGTCGCCAATATTCCACGTCGTGCGAAATGAGCAGAAACGTTACTTTATATTAATGGCGAACGCACGCGATACCCGTAGGTATACGTTAATTACACGACAAGAACGATGAACGCAAGTCTTTCTGAGCACTTTGGCTTCTGTTCACCATGCGGAAAACGTTTTCGAGCGAGTGACCGGCTATGTAGATATATGCCCATAGTTATCTTCTGCACGTGAATCTATTTTGCAAAGAATTTGACTTCACTCGATGACCCGAGCCAGTGAATTGTCACGCCGAGTTCTACTGCTTGAGTTATCGTTACGGGGTTAATTGATGTGAAATTGCAGATTGCATTTGGGTTACTTCGTTGCTTATTTGTGAGTCTCGAATGTATCTGTAACTCCATTGGTTGCTGAGTAATTGCATTTAAATAGATATCAACCAAGTTAAGTATTATTAAGGAACTATTATTTCTTAGTTACTTCTTATGTGTTTAATAATATATTTTATTGTTTACTATTTATTTTTATATTGTGCATTAATATTTTATCATAAATATTATAAAACATACAGATACAACAAAATAATAAATTACACAAAATAACAAAAAAACACTTTTGTGCGAGTATTATGTGCAAAAATCTTGAAACAAATCGTCGTAGAGCAATTTTTATTTTAAATCTTCTATTGCTCTTTTACATGTGTGTAGTATTATTAAGATGTAAAACACAAAAACAAGTATATATTTAAAAGTAAGTATATTTTTAAGTATAAGCTTCATACACATCATTATGTATCATTTAATTATAATTACATTGCACAGCTTACAAAATCTTTAATATGTGTTGGTGATATTATGCAGCATGTAGGCAATATCAAGTTAATGTTCTGAAAATCAACCAGTTTATATTACCAAAACATCAAGTAATTATAGGTTCCTGTAGTCTGTTGCATGTCAAGTCATGCGATAATATACGTATATTCTAATTCCAAAATATTAGTAATTTATGGTTCATCTATGACAAATTTGAATGTTCGAAAATTAATTTTCCGTATTTCAAATTAGATTAAAAATAATTTACATGTATGATAACGTTTATTTATAATAAATTTAACATATCACATTTATATTTAATTTTAATAGAAAAATTGTTCTGGCACTTTATTACTAACTCGACTAAGTTTGCATAATTCAAGGATTTGCAGCAAAGAAAAATTGCGTTACTCTAGATAGTTTCGATTAAAAATAACATTAAAAAATATTAAAGTCCAGAGATATTTGTATTTAACAAGGTTACTATTATCATTCTTATGTTATACATTCTTCCGCATTTAGTCAGCTATAATAAGCGCAACTGCAAAATTCACAATAAATCAACTGAATAATATAATTTGCATTCTTGAATGATTATAGTACAGAAATGAAGACAGCGAGAATCCCCTCCAAAGACACAAACTGGTCTGGTCGAAACTACGCGAGAATAGTCAATCATGCTTGGTCGTTTTGGCAGGTACCGCCCAGAATATAGCCGGTCGCGGGCAGTTAGTTTTGCCGTCAAAGCAGCGTGAAAGTTCTTGGACGAGATCCAGAAGTCAGGACCATCAGTGCTTTTTCCGCGAGACGCGCAACTTTGGACCGTTCTCGAATTCTAATGCGATCCGTAACGTTTAGATAGCTGCGAGAAAGCAGCTTGTTTGTCAAGCGACTTTGAGAACAAGGCCTCGATCGTTTGTCAGGAAGATTGCTCCCGCTGTTAGAAAGGAATATTAAAATTCTTGTCTACACGGGGTGTCCGCTGTGAAAAGTCGCGTTTTATTGTTGCCAGTATTTCTTCACTTGGAAAGTGTTACGTTCAATTGCACAAGCAAATGTTAGACGATATTTATACGAGTTTCAAAGGAAGTAGCGTACTTTTCAGGTATTTTTGCGATTTATAAAGTTAAACCGGTGCGCAAGAGTTATCTCAACAGAGAAAGATTTAATGGCGCTGTGTAATTTCGTTGATTAAAACACGCTTTTTCATTTTGTTGTTTAATCTTGGCTTTCACGTGTACGTGTATAATTTGAGATCGCTAAGGTGTATGATTAGTCGTCCAATTTATAGAAAACTCTTTTCTGGTATTTAAGGTGCTATTAGGTTTAAGAGAATTTCATCACTTTTTGTGATGCTTTATTCGTCATATTAAACAGTCACTTTTACCGTGTATGTGTTGCGGTATTTTGCAAACGATGTATGCAGAAGTATCGCTTGAGTAATAAACATACAAAATTGTTTACTCAAATCAGATTGTGAATAAATGAACCAACATATGATGTGACTTACTTTTTGTTTAATCACATGGTATATTGAAAGGAATTGCAACTTCAGTCTTTTGAAGTCATCAATCAAATTATTTTTAATGACAACAAAGTAGCTTTTGTCTCTTGTTAAACGCAAAATATATAGTAGTAAATTATTTGCATTTAAATTTCCTAAATAGTAAATTGGTTTAAATTAATTTTCAT
>JABFOX010003713.1:0-10087 GCA_022817665.1 Axea sp. ZL-2020
TTCATGAACTGTTGTTAACGACAGAATCAGTCTTATTATGAACCTTGGCTTATCATCACATTTCTCGCAATCTAATCTACACCGTGAAAACAGCGATCATCAGTTTACACGCAATTGGATACTAAATTCGTGTTAGAAAACTTTAACCGTGCTCGTTAATTTAAATATTACAATCATCGTTCTAAGAGAAATTTGTAATTAAAT
Source organism: Axea sp. ZL-2020 (assembly GCA_022817665.1). Taxonomy (NCBI): domain Eukaryota; kingdom Metazoa; phylum Arthropoda; class Insecta; order Hymenoptera; family Scelionidae; genus Axea; species Axea sp. ZL-2020. The sequence continues at coordinate 205 of JABFOX010003713.1, forward strand.
AGAAATGCGCGCATAGCGAAGTTGATGTTATTTATTCAAGTTTTTTATTTACTCCATTTTGGGGGATTTGTTTAGAATGTTGAAATGGATGATCTTATCTTGTAACGGTATGATTAATTTTAATGATATTGTATTATGGTGAAACGTTAGTAGTAGTAGGTTTCACGTACTAAAAGAAATATAACCAAACGAGAAAGTTTTCTTGCAGAACAATTAATTGGGAATCGTAAATATGATTTCATTTAGATTTTCGCAATGTGATGAAGATTATATATTTAGTTTTAACTACACATCGAAGAATTTATAAATTTATTGACAAAACAAAAAGAACGTCGTGCAACATTCCTTTTGAAATACCAATCTAGGGCAATTGGCAACGTCGAAAACGTAATCTCTGACACGAATTTATACGAAGACATATCTATGATCTATAATTCATATTATTGCAATAAATAATTTTTTGTTTCTCAAAATAATTACAGTGATTATACTGTATATCACGTACAGAAATTATAGCGTCCTTATCGAGTTTCTCAAAATATAAGGTTATATTTTGATTCTATTAAATAACTCAAATACTAGGTTTTGATATTGCCGGCACAACATCCGAATACCATCGTAACATTTTAGTCGTGTTACCTAAATAACATTGTCATTAAGCTGCCAATCTTAACATTTAATTTGATACAGCATCGTTTTAAACATATTCATTTGACGTCGTGTCTTCTAAAAAAAATATACATTCTTTTATTAGAAAGCGACCTCATGTTTGTACAAGTTCAAAAATGACTTTCTTCTTCTGAAAATGCAGTATTTTAATAAACAATTAATAATTAACGATTACGAAAACCACACCGCGGATAAATAAAGAAACATTTCTGGAATAAAAATGCCATCGTTCGAAATTTGTTTATCCATTGAAAAACAGTGCTTCGCCATCATCCTAATAAAACCTCGCTTCACGTTCGTAAAAACCGAAAATTTTCACATTTGTCACCGCGTCGAGTCACATAAATTCATACGCGCTTTTATCATCGTAAACTCTCTACGCTGTGTCGTTCGTAATTCCATCAACGTCAAAGAAAAGAGACGAACGTGACAATGTTACTCACGCAGAGCAAGTTTTTCTCGTCGAAAACAAACTTTCTAGCATTGCACTTGAACGGGATTTGTTTAACAACACATCTTTCATATCTAACCTGAAAACGTATCAAATTCGCTCGCAGCTCGCTCGGCGTATTATTATACGCGTTTACCGTTAATCCGCGAGTGCAATTATACCTGCTCGGTATTGTTGCGTTCCTTTATGAAAAAAGGTCACCGGGACGTGGTCGTTCATCGCCGGGAAAGCGAGGACGAGGATCCTAGAAGAAAGTTCCGTGTCAAAAAAGGCGTGACACTTGACCGCAATCGGGCGCTATTTGTAACGACCCATATACAAATTACCTCATGTGACTCACACCACTGAAATATATACCGTGTAACGGATCTCGTCGTTCTGTTTGATTTAATTTACCAGTTGTATATCGTTATAGCAAATGTACAATATTATAATGATAATTTCACAGAATGTAAATTATAAAATGCATGCACAGGAAACAATTGATCATTCTCGGTTAATAAGAAATGATCGAGTGACGAATAGCCATTTATTTAATTTAATATATTATTTCAAATCGTGGGTTTCATACTGATAATTTATTTTGTTGTATTAGCAATTGCATTGTACTATCAATGATAAATATTATATTTTATAAAAGAGTTGTTTATAAAACAATATTGCAAAATCAGTTTCATTAATTAAACGTTTAACTTAATGCAACACTATAAAACATTGAAATGAAAAAATCAATTGTATACCTATAACAAGTCGGTTATATAAATTTATAAATAACTTTAAAAGTTTTGCATTCATCATATAATAGCAATATAAATTATCTTATATTCTGCAATTGTAATTTAACAAAAAATAAACAAGAATATTAATCAAAATAATAAATACCAGTACTGTGTACAATAAATATTAAATAATTAATTTATACAAATTTAATTATAACTGATATGTGAAGTACTATAAAAATTAAGCAAAGTTTTCTTCTGAATTTAATTGAAATGGCTATGAAATAGCATTCTTTGATTTGATTTGTTAAATAATTATTTCACAAAGATAAGTTATATGTGTTTATTATACGTATTGTTTTACATTCCACTTCAACAACCAATTAACTTTGAATCATAATTGTTATTTATAATTGATAATTTCTGATTGCTTTTGACTTGTTAAGTATTTTTAACATATCTGTGATTGTATCAAAAATTTTTATACCTAATGAATATATTTTACAATTTTCGTACACCAATAACGTCTACTATGTTTAGATTTCTCAATTACATAAGAAACACGCAATTGTCGATTCGTCTTATTTTAAAAACCCCATTATCATATAATGTGCGGCACGTATATACATATTTTTATACCAAATACGAGACGCAGCGGCGTTTATTCCCTTCGTCGGGCATTTGTCAAGACGCGATACATATCTGGTCGAGTGTCGGACCGCATAATTTCCGCCTCGAGTCCAATCGTAAATTCAAACGCGGTTATAAACCGCTATGCCACTAGTTTAATCAATGCATTTATAAATGTCTTAACCGACAATGCCACTTGTCACGCGTCTCTGTTATGCGTCCGACATTTGGCAGGTCTGTTATTAGAGTTGATATGGTCGAAATAATTTAGTGATTGCGGAGAATAATGAGACGGGTTTTATATATTCTGATGACAATATGCGATCGCGATATGTCTGTTGATTAAAATTTATGAAATTCTGTTGCATTGAATTAATTATTCAATGGACTTTCATTGTAAATGGTATTGATTTAAACAATTTTATTATTGTCAGATAAACAAATTGATCTAAATTCCCAATAATCCATAAAAAACAGTGGAGAATAAATGATTTTGAAAATGTATCAATCTCCGAACAAAATAAAAACGATCAATCATAAATGTTTAGAGCTAAGGCGAAACAAAATAAGTATTCGCATTACTTAATATGTTTTATTTTACTTTTCAAATAATTATTATTTTTTATTATTTGTTAGTCAATACTGATTCATTTTACTGTCAAACACAATTTGTATTTATTTTAGATTACGTTCTGTAATAACGAGGGTAAACATTTCCATGACAAAAAAAATTCAAAAAATGAGTATGGTAGATGATTTTTATTTTATAAAATATGCAGTCATGATTCATCTCATCTTATGTACTTCTATTTAGCCAAATAATAGAACATTTGACACGTTGAAAATATATATTTTACTCTTCTAGCAAAATTTATAAACTTATTCTTATCATTATACAAACATCACTGTTATTAGATGTCCTAGTTTATTTTATTATTGTTCATATTAAACGTACACTAATTATTTATTTTATGTTTATTGTTCTTGTTATTTATTCATTTGTATCGGTATTTTATAATTTGGCGCTTGTTAATGATTAATGTTTCGTAATATCAATGTTGTTTAATATAAATAACGTTTCATTTTGTACATAATGAAAATATATAATCACTTAATCACGACTCCTGTTCTAAAATTATGAAAACTAGTGCCAATTTAACGTTTTAACGGCAGTTCCTTGACACTAATTTTCTGTGTCAATTAACTGACTGTAAAACACTAAACGCTTGCAAATCTGTAATGTTGAGATATCCAAATGACGAGTAGCTTCTTGAGTGTTTAGAGCACCTAAGTGCACAAAAGCGTGTTAAACTTGCGAAATTATATTAAAACCATACCATATATTTTTTAGCAACGCAAATTTCATTAATTTATCTTACAGCTATTTCTGCTCTGTTTATTAACCGCACGTTCCACTTAAAATAAGACCAAATAAGGCTATTTTCAATTTATTTCACTGCGTTTGAATTTGGTACTATAACAACTTCACGTTCGTGCGATATTGTCTACAAACATATTCATTTAATATATAACATATCTTACGAGTTGAAATTTTGGAAAGCACACATAGGAAGATCTATATTTAAATACAGTATTTTTATTAGTATTTCCAGTACATTCATAATGCGAAATATAATGCTTTGTGCTACGTTGCACATTGAATGAGCGTGAAATTGTTGAATAACTTAATGAAGTAATAAACTCAATGTTAATTTATAAACTTTAAATTTTCTATTTAATTATATAATTTATTAGCCAAATATAGTAGTAAAATGATTTATTACTTAAACATAGCACTTAAGTTATAACAACATTTAACGTAATTCAAATGGAATAAATAAAATTGAAATATTCCCTCAAAACAAATTCACGTAATTAAGTATGAATTGTAAATAGAGTGAAAATTCAAATTATTAGCTTTAAAAGTGGACAAAGTGTTGAAACAAAGAAATTTTAAATTGCACCACAATTATCTTAAACAATGTGTTTCCTCATATTTAGCCGGAGTCTGCAATAAAAGAATCACTGTATAAAAGAGTTCGTGCAAAGAAAAAGTTAGTTCGCGCAAAATCTGAATTGTTTCATACTTTATCAGTTAATCAAACGTTCAAGGTGTACATTTTGTATTAAAGATGCGATTACCATCTGTGTAACGAATTGTACAATAAAGAATATAATAACTTCTATATCTAGAATTATATATATATATTGTTTTTATTTTGCGTCATTTTTCACTTTTACGCATCGTAACTGAAACTGAAATTTTATTGAAAAAAGGATAGCATTGAGTTTCGATTTGTTTTGTGGAACGAATCACAATGCAATTGTAAATAAAATATTTTTGAATTCGTCATTGGATAAAAATCTGAATAAACCGTATCAAAAGTTCCCGATACCACAAAAACGTCAAAGCGTAACGTGGCACTATATTACGAGCATTATGCGTACACGTGATCGCAACTTTATTTTCCACCAGAAAATTGCGGTGGAGCTGTACACGTTGCATCATGTGTCTTCTTTTCACGTCGCCCGCGCAAATGGCAGAATCGTGACTCAAAACGCGACTAGCATCGCGATGCACAGCGACGCGTGACCCGAACCCGGGATTGCTTTTAATGACGATAATTCTTCTATTCGAGTATTAACTTTTATAAATGCCAATTTGTATTCATTTGCAGAATAGTGAGCCAGACGAACAAACAAAACATTTTTACTCTTCGTAATATCACATACAATTGTTCATAAAAATTCTGTACATTCAGAACTGCTAAATTAGCACTCGTGCATTTGCAACATGATTTTAAAACCTCAACAAAACGTACAATTATATTTATAATTTAAAGTTTCAATTAGTACGCGCATAAAGCTACTTGATTCGAATCATAACATTACATTTTATATTTGAATTAACATAATTTGTCACAGAAAGATTTTGTAATAATCTCTTCTTTGTATTTTAAATAATATTTTTATACCTGTCTCATTAACGTTGACTAAAATTAATTTATCACGCAGTACTTGTTAAGAAAGCGAAAGCAAGTTCTTTTTTTCAAACTGAACATTAAAATGCACGGTTTAATATCGGAGTAATTTTGCTTGCTTGCATGTCTGCTTCGTGAGAAGTCTGTGGGATGTGTCGAGACAATTACGTACTTAACGCACGCACTGTTAATACGAACAAAGACACGTGAAAGTAAACCTCCGCTCAGTATTGTGCCGAATTTCTCAACTACCCGACGCTTCGCAGAAATCATTTTATGATCTAAACATGTATGAAATTTAATGAAGATATGCAGCTGAATTCATGCAACTGATTATTCCCTCGATGTATTTGCATTCAAATTTAATTGCAAAACAATCTTGATGTAACAACGATGCGCCATTAATTGAATTGTTGTGTACGAATGCACTGACAATGAATTAATTTTACATTCCACGGTATTAAATAATATTAGTTTTTCGTGAGTGTAGCATTTTTGACAATCAAATTAACTCCAAAAGACCTGTAAATGTTATGTTTGTAATAATTGCACACGATAATTATGCATTTTGACACAAATTACTTTTGTTGAAATATTTTTAAAAACAGTCGTGATAATAGCAAAGAAATAATAACAATAAAATAGTTTCAAAAAATGATAATATGCCTAATTTATGTAATGTTACTTTTTCAAACAATCTATGCTTTTTAACGTTATATATCGTTAAACGAACTTTTTAAATGAACGTTGAAAGCAAAAAGTATTCTTATTTGATAAGAATTGACTTAAATCTATAAATGAATATATTTTTAAAAAAGTAATTATATTTTCGTCATTCTTTTTGGTAATTTCGAAATAAAATAAATAATTAATAACATAAATATGACAATAATTAAATAACAATTTAATTCTACGTTATATAGTGAAAATAAAAAATTTGATTTTCACTTTTCACAATTTCTTATTACGAAAATGTATTCTATTGTACATACATTATTCATACATTTGGAGTACAAATTAATTCGGTCCGTTTTTTGTGATTAAAATGTATTTATTTCAGAAACAAAATAAATTAACAGGTTAATCAGAGTAATATCCATCGTTGACTACTACTTTTTCTCACCTTTCAGGCAATTTTCGAATTCCACCTTGAAAAAATGTCTCGTCTTTTGAGGTAATCGAAATTAGGAGTCCATTTTCGATTTCTGTGAAAAAAGTGAACCGCTGATCTGGTAAATCCTGCCGCATCGGTCGGGACGAAAGCAATAGTCCGGAAAATTTTTCGGATACTACAGTGGGTGCAATACAATATCCCACTTGAGCATTTCCAAATATTTTTTACGACTTTTACAACATGAGGTCGTATTGCAGAAAAATAACTGTCATATCTTTGCTCGTATTCTGGCCATTTTTCTTGTAATACACGGTTCAAATCATTCAATTATAGCCTACACCGATCATCCGTAATGGAATTGCCAGGTTGTAGCAACTCGTAGTATAACAACACCGTTTTGGTCCTACCAAATACAGAGCATGACTTTTAAAATATGAATGCTCGGCTTTGGTGTTGATGTTGAACTCGATGACAAAGATTGACCGGATACAGCATAGTATGTTTTCTTCTCAGAGTTGACGTAGAATATCCGTTTCTCACCCTCAGTCATAGTCCGACATAAAAAGCCCTTTTTTTGTTGCCATTGAATCATCTGCTCGCAAGTGAAAAATCACCTTTCAACGTCTCTTGGTTTCAATTCATTTGACACCCAATTCCTTTGTTTTCGAATCATTCCCATGGATTTCAATCGTACGGAAACTGCTAGTTGAGTCACTTTCAACGATTCTACAAGCTCCTCTTGCGTTTGACTCGAATTTTCATTGAGTAATGTCTCTAATTCTTTATCTCAAAACTTTTTTGCCTGTCCAAAACGGAGGTTATCTTCAATGTTAAAATCATCATTCTTGAAACTTCAGAACCATTCCTTACATGATTTATCAATTGAACCATTGTCACCATATACTTCCACAAACATTCAATGCGTTTCAGCTGCGCTTTTTTTCCAATTAAAACAGAAAACTAAAACCTACCGCAAATGCTATTTAGTTAACACAAATTTTGATATATTCAACATAGTAAATAACATAGTTTGTGTGTACAATTCAAAACGATATAAACTAAATGCTATTAACAGATGTCTAACCTCTCTGAAACCACCGAAATCAGTTAGCACTATGAAACATTCATATAACCAGAGCTATGTTTTGAAAACGGACCGAATTAATTTATACACATAATATTATTCTATATAAATTTATACGTACTGATAATAAATGTTCAGCAATTGAACTTTTTAAATTTTAAATAGCTGATCAAACAATTATTTCGCGTAGAAAGTCTTTTATTTTATAAAAGATTTTAATTTTATATTTTCAAAACTACTAATTTTATCACCGTTTTACAACATGAGTTAGAATGTCACAACAAAATTAAGTTTTATTTTAAATATATCTAATTCCTAAACTGAATGTTAATGATTGCACCGTTTGCACAATAAAATAAATTTGCAATTGTATTGATACAATTTGTCAACGATAATATTATTAATTTTATCAGTTAATCAACCGATTAAATTTTGTAACGATTTTCGCCTCCGCAAATATTAATATTTTACATAAAATCAAACAAATGTTGGTTCTCATAATGGTTTAGAAATGACACACATAAGAAAATATATTTTCAACATTTACCAAACATGAAATATCACGTAGACGTGTGTGGCAGTGTCTGAAAATCGAATGTACGTACATTGTGCGAAATGGCAAAGGGCATTATGTACGTTATGCGTCGCTGCTTAGACTTTTTCTTGATTCATGTAATGGAAGCTAACGTACTGAACCAAAACTCTGTTGTTTTAGGTTCATCTCCAAGCCGACTCACGATGAACAGAACAACTGAAAGCGCGAGTGAGAGAATCGCACCCGTGACGGAGCCCACACAACCCAAGGTAATTTATAATTTACTGTTGTTTGGATACTGTTTCAAGCTTTTCATAACTTTCTTTCGCAAATTCTGCGACATATTTAAGGAGTTACATACACCTGGCACGCTACAATTTATACTTGAAATTTATATACAAAATAAAATATAAAAAACTTCGTTTTAGAGAGAGATTTATGACTATAAATTTATAATATAGAGGTCGGAATAAAAGTGAAACGAGAATAAACGTTGTTACAAATATTGAATCAAATGAATAAATTAAAATACGTTAAATCCAGTTGTAAAACTTGTTTTAAAATATATTTTAAATTAAAATTTATTTAGTATTCTTATATTTATACATTGCATTCATCAAACCACGAATAATGTTTAAATGAAAATTAAACATGCTTCTTTAATATAAAAATACTTTTATTATGGAGTTATATTAATAAAATTTATCATAAGTTTAAAATCAGTAATTTATTTCATGAAGTTATGTTTGATAAATGTTAAAAAAGATTCTACATATTTAAAATGTTACTACTGTTACATTGACTAATAATTTTCTAAATTATAATTACTTTCAATAACATCGGTTAAATCTTAGAGTAAAAAGCAAATATTGAAACATAATTTTTTTCTTTATGAAGAAATATGCTTAATTTTGATTAAAAATGGCCTTAACTGATCGTACAATGTAGGCATAGAATTACAGACGTTAAAGTATATGGAAAAAGGGTAGTTATCAAATTAATTATCTAAATATAAGAATGTGCAGTTTGTATCAATATAAAACTACATTTTAATTCTGACATTCATTTTAAAAATCACTATTATATTCGTAACTTTAGAATCGCTAGTTAATCGATTATACCGTTCTGTAATAAATTTATTGAAATATTGAACATAATATAAAGTCACGCAAAATTATACAATTTGATGGAATGTCCATTGTATCGTTTTCAATACATGTTGTTAACTGAAACTTGAACAAAACTCGGCTTATGTTTTACCCAAGTTTATTTTCATTTAGCTATGCAGTAGCTTTGTAATAAAATTGTTGTATTGAGTTACGAGTCAATTTCAAGTTTTGCTTGTTTAAAATCGTAATGATTTTTTAAAGTCATTTTGAAATAGTATTCAATTCCTTTAAAAAAATAATTATCTGGAAAAATATTGAACGATGCAATCAACTAAATACATATTGTTAAAAAGTTGCAAATACAAACTCAAAGAATAAGCAAACGAATTAGAAAATTTATCTGATGGGAAAATAGTCAGTGCAAATGAAAAAAATTACTTTTCATTGTACTCTCGCTATTTTCTGAAAAAGGAAAGAGAGAGAGAACAGAAAATAATGCTATTTTATCTTCAATGTTGTAGCCCCCGTTTGAAATTCCTTTTACAATTTATAGTTCATAATCGCACATTGTTACCGTGACTTTGATATTTG
>JABFOX010003714.1:0-10087 GCA_022817665.1 Axea sp. ZL-2020
TATTTCTGTTATAGTAGTGGTTATTTTATTATACATACAATGTAAAATATTTTTTTTATTGATTAAACATTTTCTCATTGTAGTTGATTCAATCGTATCTTAATATATTAATTAGTTAATAAATTATTATATATATATATATATTAGTTAAAGAAATTATTAAATTAAAATATTTATAGAGTTAAAATAAGTAAAGATGTAAAATATTTTTTCTTTCTTTCTTTTTCAAATCACATATTTTTTAATATATTAGAGTATGCAATCGATAAATTTAAGTTGATTTTTCACAGTATATTATTATAATATACTATATTTTTTATATAATTGTTTTAGTTTTTTTTTTTAATTTAATTTAATAATTTAATAGTATAATATTATAAATATATATAAAATCGATAATAATTTTTAATTAATTATTATTTTTTACGTTACAACTTTAAATTATTACGAATGAACTTTGTAAACCATATTATTATTTTCAAAACAAAATGAAAATTTTAAAGAAAGTAATGATACAATTTTGTATTTATGTTTGCAAAACATTTATTTCTACGGTCAGCGATATCAGTAACAGGTCAATATTTTCCTAATAATTTAAATTAAGTCATTCAGACAAAAGTGAAGTATTATGCTTTATTAAGTACACAGGACATGAATAATGAATATTATAATTGTAAAAATAATTGTGGTGCTGTGAGTTTTACAGCGGAATCACTGATTAATTACATAGAGTTTTTGAATGAAATAAAACGTTTTTTATTTTACTGTGGGCCATCTTTACAAATTATGAATTAAATTTAATCTATGCGCAAGTGTTCAGTAAATTTTAATTTCGATCATGCTGCGAGACTATAGGATTTAGAATTGTAACAGCTTTTTAGACAAAAGATAACGTGATTACAGACTATGACACGGAGTTAAGGATTGAGAGTCGGGCGACAGGCAGAAGCACGGTTTTCATGACTTTCTTATAGAGGTGTTTAATTATGAGTGGTAGAAGGAAGATTTCTGTGCCTGAAACGTTCGCAGTCTTATTGCGGTGTCAGATTTGTTTTCTTGAATAGATATCACGAAAAGATGTTGCGAAATTCCTTTGTGTGCGACTGGTACCTTTTACAGCATTTATGTCCAGTGCGATAATAAATGTCATATAATACTTAATGGAAATTTAAGACACAATTGTTCTCTCCTGTTGAGATAGCACGAAATTATTCGGACTAAATAAAATGAAAGAATCTTAACTGCGAATTATGCTAATAAAACTGATCAGATTTGTGTACGTATTTGTGTGAGCCTACTCACGAAGAGAACCGTGTGATTTCTCCCATCTCGTAATCTTAATTTTGCAAGTTTTCTGGAGCAATAAGGCTACATATTATTTGCCCCCGTCTCATGATGTCGTTCCAGTCCTTGACTGATGTAGGATTACGCAAGCATTAACGCCCGGTTGGCGGTGTTTGAACTAGCAGTAGTGCAAGTGATGCCTGAGTGCTTGACAATGCCAGTGTTGCTTGACTTGTAATACTGTGAGAAAAGTTGGTGCAGGTGATGTGTGTTGGAGTTTTAATGTTTTAGTAATTGTTGGTAGGTATCTTCCGTCTGATGACACTGGTGTGATCGCATCGGTGGTGTGATTAGAACCAGTAATATAGAAGGCATGTTACAACTGCGGATTAATGATACCTGGTTTAAGCTGTGGTGGCATCCTTACGTCAGATATCCTAAAAGATCTGGTCGTAACAGCATTTTTGATTTTGAACATTACAACATCGTTGATGTTCTGATTTATAGCGTTGTGGCATACGTATAGTGGACGAAAATATAGTATTGTCCTGGTTTACGCTATAGTAGGACTCAGTAATGAACTATTTCTGAAAACATTTTAAAGAACTGTAATTCAAAGATTCTGTTTAGTGTTACTTTTAATTAATTATTATAAATAAGAATCAACTTTATTTCAGTTTAATTTTGAAATGATCGATTTTATTTAACAATCATATTTGTTTCATTCATTCTAAATTATCTCATATTAATTTTATTTGTTGTTGATTCATAATTTTAATTAATCGTTTCTTTAAATTGGGTCATACATTTATACTGTTTATAGATTAAACTCTTAATAATTTCATTTTATTTTATCTTAAATAATTTTTATTTTACTTTGAATAACAATTTCCAAAGTTATTTAAGTTGTTTATTTCGTTTGTTTCATTGGAGTGTTTATTTGTTATTTATATGTTTTGTTTGAAAATATTGAATTTAACTCTTATTTAAGTGTTTCTGAGCTGTCTTAAAGGAGTATGCTCCTTTAAGACAACGAGTTAGTCAATCTTTCCGCAAAAATATGAGTATTTTGCTTTAACATGTATGCACTTTTTTGTAGTTGTGCTCAGAATTTCGGGCTTCAACAGTCAGCATCCTCGCTATCTGTATTAATTATTTTTATATATTACGTTAACTATACTTTACTATTGTATATTATTAGTCATTATTTTATATTTTAATCCGTGATGTAATGTTTATTTTTAATTTGTACTATTTCTTTAACTAATCATTTGCTTATTTAGTCGAATTATTTATTTCACTTATGTATTTATTGGACTTGTTTATATTTTTATGAATATTATATTTCGTTTAATTATTCATTAAGTCTTTTTATTGAGTAATAATTATTCAGTTGTTAATTTATTATTGTTTGCTTATTTACTTATTTATTTAAAGGAAATTTAAACAAGAAATTTGTTGATTTATTTTAAAGTTTATTTAATACATTTTACAGCAAATTATTAAAGTTTTTCAATTATTTAAAATTGTAATTTATGTAAGAGACTGGATTTTAATGTTTTATTACTTTATTTAATTCAACGTCATTTAAGTAAGCTAACTTTCTAAGCACTCTGAACAGGTGTCGGTGATCAAGATTGCCGCGCGTGTGGCTAGTAGCTGGGTTCTGAATGTTTGACATTCAAACCAACTTTTTATAAAGTATTACATGTCATGACGCATATGTTTTATTAGTAATTGTTAGTGACTTTAAAGTATCTATTTCGAACACCTTTATGCTCGTTTATAAACCCGTGATATTCGCTAATAATCTAGGGATGCTTGCTTATTAGTGTACATATCACTTTTCGCGTGCTCTTGGTTTATGCTTTGGTCGTATTTTGAAAAATTAGATTAACATTGCATGCAATGGGATTCTATTATAATTTATTTATGATTTTAAGATTAAGTATTAAAATTTGAAAATAGAAAGTTCAAGAAAAGCAGACTTAACTGTATGAAATTAAACAAATTATTACATTGTATTAAGTTGTTAATTAATACTATGATATTGATAAAACATTAATAACTTATATTAAATTATGGACATTTGTATTATGGCTAACGATTGACAAATTGTAAAATCAATTTTCTCTTCAGAAGCAATATTATAAAGTAATGAATAAGATAATTATTAATAAGTAATAATTAAGAGCATATCAAACGATCCACATTTGTATCTTGCCTGTTAATCAGTAAATTCTTAAGAAATTAATGCACGTGGACGAATTTAATTCAACACGAAAATTATTGTTAAGTAATTAAATGTAACAAATTATATTTGTATTTAATCGGAAAATATTTATTATATGAAATAACAAATCTGAGCAATGTATGTGAGTAATTTTATATTTTAAGTATAATTTTATATTGGTTATAATTTATATGCATATTTTAATTTTTTGATATTAAAAAGACAAATTATTAGTAAATAAAAAATATGAGTAAATACAGAGTATATGTTGTTAATTCGTATTTTATAAAAAATAAAAACATCATTATAATGTTTTTTTACAATTAGTCTGTAGATCTTTCGTTTATATTTGATTAGTAACTCTTTTTATTGCGGAAAATAATGAAATAGATGTAGAAATCAAGAAGAAATTCCATGTCGGGAATGCGTGTTTGTATGCCGTAAGTAACGTAGTTACTTACGAAGAAAAACATGAATTAATTTAGAGCTTTCAAAAATACAGTTCTAAGGAAAATTTTCAGAGCAAAAAAAGAAATTAGCGGAGAATATAGGAGATTACGTAATGACGAAATATTATGTTATATGAAATATTATATACATAAATTATAAAATACATGACGAAATACATGAAAATTACGATTCACTTAACATAAATAAGAGTAGTAAAATCACATAGACTCTAATGGATGGGAAATGTAGATTGTCAGGGACAGGAAAAAACGGCATACAGGGTATATGCAGATAAATCAAGTAGTACGAGACCCTTAGGTAGATCGAAACGTAGATGGCAGGATCATATTAAAATTGATCTTGAGGAAATCGGTGGCGAAGACGTACTGTGGATGAAACTGGCGCGAAAACGGAAGGAATGGCATTCTTGTCTTAACGAGGAAAATTTCGAGTTCGAAATGCCATATAAAAAAATCAGTAACTCTCTTAATATGAATAGGGTTTTATTTAATACGAGAATTCGTATCAAAGAAATGATTATTTTCGGTATAACTAGGCCAAAACATAGCATGTTTCTTTGTTTTACATTATTACTTCACTGATGCTGAATGGTTTTTGTACATTTAAAGTCTTGATATTAATTAATGTATCTTTCTTATCGACTAATAACTTCATTACGTTAGTATTCGGGTCATAATCTGAGCTTAATATAAATATGACGTGTCCAGGGTCAGTTAATACGCTTTGTTTTATCCGCATAACACTTCCGCTTGGTACTACGTCTGTTTTCATAGGCAGGGCACCGCTTAAGAGAACTGGTTACGTGGACGAGGAATTATCGTCGTTTGAAGAACCAAAACTCTGGGAAGGGAAGGGTCGTCTCGCTTCTTCTCATGATGTTCACGACCGTCCGAACTGTGAAGTGAATTAGCGCATGGCATAGAATGTGGGTCCGTGGGGGAAGAAGAGTCGCTTTGTATCGTAGGCGAGGGATCGCTCATGCTCCTATCTTCATTTTCGTTCGGAAGTATCTCATCGCTGTTCTCGTGCGATGATTCAATAGATGCGTTTGCGAACGTGAGTGGCGAAAGAATTTTTTTATGCACGATAAAAAGAACGCCACTGTTTAGGCACACAATGCGTAATGCTTGAAAGTATGCTTTTCATTCATGTTTGATAGCGTGGCACAGTTAAAAGTCATTAAGACACAGTCGATGTATTTTTCCAGCAACTCTGTCGTTACGATGTTGAGACACGTCAGATTGTCAATATTTATCCCACGTGACAAATTTTCTTTTATGACGCCATACAGAACGTATTTCTATTTCTGTGTTATCACGACTTGCCCGATCCTGAGGTCGTGTAATTTCAATTCCTTTCACGAAATCAAACGTGTATGTTATCTGATAAGAAAAAAACGGTCCTTGTAATGGACGCGTATAAAATTGTGCGTTGTGCTTATAATTTGGTGCATATGGCTTCGTACTATTCGTTGGTACTCGTTGATACTTCACGCATTTGCATTATTTTGTGAACTGGAATTCTTGTGTTTTTGAATTTTTGCAGAAACTATAATTTTGTTTTCTTCTTCTGTGTTTGTTGCGTTTTCCGAGGAGTCGGAAAGGATATCTGATGGTTCCAATGCGGGCTGAATCTAAATCGTGGAATGTACTTTGTATAATTAGTAAATTCTTGTTCATTAAACCAGTATATGGCTATTGACTTTTTGCTTTACCTTTTTATATATTTCAGTGTTACTTTTATTATTTAATTTTTGTCGAGAAAACAATCTAAGAGCGTATCACGCTGTTCAGTTAGTTAATTAATTTTCGGTGTCTAACTCATTATAAAACTTATCAGTTATATAAGTCCAATGTAACTTTTTGCTAGGCTTTCGTCAACGTTTTTCTACGCGCGATGCGAGGGCATCTTTTCTTCGGTAGATGCAATTTGCTTGGGATGATCATCGAAGAAGGTCAGCAGTTTAGCGCGTTTACACGGTACCTCGGAACTTGATGGAGGGGACTCCTTGGATGTGGCTTTTCGAGATCGCTTATTTGAAATGGGAAGCACTTGATGCGATTCGGCGGGATTGCACGATAATACATCCGCTACGCGACTGGTTTTTCCTGGCTGATATTTTATTTCACATTCATAGTCGATTTACTTAATTATTAATCGTATAAGACGATGCGGTGCTTTTTACATTTGTGAGGTATTGCTATGGTCATTATAATGAATTTGTGGTCGTAAAGGATGAGACGCATATACGATCGGTAGTTCAATAATTAAATTCAGTTGAATATAATCCTTGAGATATAAATTTTAGGGCTAAATCGTAATCTTCAAAATTTTAACTTAATATGATGCCAATTGCGTCATTTGATATATCGGTTGTTAAAATCAATGCTTCATCAAATATTGGATATTTTAAAAGGTTGCAAAATCGTTCGCGTAACGTTTTGATGATTCAAATAAAGACAGCGCCTTTCTTTAGAAGCTAGTTTAATGGGCGCATTATTTTCGCAATGTCTTTGATAAAGCGCTTGTAATAATAAATGACAAGTCTGAGGCATTGTTTAACCATTTTTTGTGCATTAGCTATCGAAAAATGTTCTTCCGCTTCTACTTTCTTGGAGTCAGGCAATACCCCTTACTTATTTGAAATAACACGACAGCTTTAAATTAGCACTTTTGCATCTACTAATTAGCTCATTAAATATTCTGGCGTGCTCTTTCAACAATCTAATATATATTCTTACGTCATTTAGGTAAACTAAAATTTCGGTGTCTTGTCGATTGGTTAAAACGTAGTGATTTCATTTGAAGTGACGATGTAGTGTACTGTTATGTAGTTTTATTTTAATTTTTTTTTCAGCAACAACATTATGGTTGAAATTGGAAGTGAGATTTAACGTAGTGAAATGTTGGACTTATCTTATACGGTTAATAATACCGATGTTATTCGGAAATAGATATGTGTCGCTAATCATGTTTTAAATGAGCTCGTGATAATCGATTACCATGCGTTAACGTTTGTTCCCCTGTTCGTCAGGTTTTTTCGGCACTATCCATAGTGGTGTGGGACCAGACGATTTAGAATTGTAATGGGTTCTCAGGCAAAGGTTGATTTGGTGAAATACCAAGGATAATGATGGATTGAGGATAAGTTTTAGACGACAAGCGTGGGTTAAGGATGCCAAGATAAATAAGCCGACAAGTCTCGGCTGATTTACTTTGGTTAATATTTGAATATGGGGTGACAGACGGGAGTAAAAATTTTTTATTTGCTTATACAGGTTTTTAATTATGAGCATTGAGAAGAATATTCCAGCGTCAGATGTAGTTTTTGGAATAGATAACGCGAAAAGACGTTACTGTCGCGAAATTCTTTTGTCTACGGCTGATATTGTTAACGGTAGTTATGTCCAACACGGTAATGGTATTGGTATTATACTTAGTGGAATTTTAAGACACAATATAAGTAATGGTTTAAATATTAGAAATTAAATTATTAAACATTTCGTATATAAATACATTTAGAACATTTTATACAAGGAATTAGTACATTTAACAATTTATTTTGAAGTTAGGACGGGATATAAAAATTAAAAGCAAGAAAATGTAGCAACTGATGTATTTTAAAATATTGAAAACTTAATTGCAGTTTTATTAATAAACATGACTACTCTTACATTTGCGGAGAAATACCATGTTTCAAATGATGTATAACGTGCCTTTAGATTTCAGAAAAAACAGATAGGAAAGCAATATGATAGATTAATGGTCTGTCAATACAAGTTTGTGTGAGAAATAACATATTTGTACTCTCTAAAAAGATAGATGACCACAATAAATAAAAAATAATTTTATACAGTTATGGAAAATTTAGCACTAATAAAAAAAGACGAAACTGTTACATTCAAGTGGATAAACATTTTGAATGAAAGTGGAAACAATCGAATTGAAATCGTATTGGTCTTAGGTATAAAATTATAATTAATAAATAAATCTTAGAATGGAACTTGAGACTTTCGCGTGGTAAAAACAAATCTAGTTTTATGCAGGCATAATAACTTTTAGAAATTTATTCTAAAAATACAAACGCATTCAGAAGCGCATCTATGTTGCTTTTACATTAATTAAACGTTAAATATTGAATTAAATCAAAACGGACGCAAGCGATTGCTCTGTAAATGTAGACAAACTTTTTTGTTCCTATATTTAAATTATGATTTAAAGGTTTTAACTTTTTAATTGTTAGATACCGAGATAGCAAGCATAAGCGAATGCATTGCAGTGTCGAATGAATCGCGTCGGCTATGACCGGTTGAAGAGCCACGTCGGAGTGATTGTCGAGGGGATGCACGGCAGCAATATCCTAGGATCAACGGATCCCGGGCAGGCAAGTATACTATCATTCTTAAGGTTACCTATTCCGACTAGCTTGCCTGTATCTCTCTTCTTTCTCTTTCGTTTGTGGTCCACGCCACCCGGCGTGGACTAGCTATTATTCTGTTTTTCTTCTTTAAATATTCTTTATCGTATTCCTTGTATACTTGAGACTTTCAGTGGATAGTCATGAAGGCTCCAGTGCACCTGTATAAGTGCTCCAAGAGCGCATATATACCTGTTAATACCATTACCTGTGTACAAACCTATTTGAATTCTGTTTGTTTTTTGGCCATTTTAGGACAAAATATATCGATGAGGCCACAATCATTAGTTTATTGTTAATATAATACATATTATATTATATATATCGTATATAGTAGTTGTTTTTATTAATTCAGTATTTAATATACGGTAAATTATAGGTATGTGTGTGCTTTTTTTATTTAAAATGTATCAAATATACAGTATATTGCATATATTATTATAATTTTAGTGAATAAAAGAATCGGATAGATTCATCCGAGGAACTGTAATTTTTATAAATATTAAAGATATTAAGCATGAAGACTAAATTTTTCATTCAATCGTAAGAACAGAGCGAATGCAATGTAAATACAGTGCCTTAGGGTGCAATTTATAACAGTTTTTTGAACGAACTGCAGTTATCGTAAAAATTTTTAAATATTGTTTATTACACTTGTTAAAATTTCAACTTAAATTATAATTTAAATATATATGATTACTACAAAATATTTTTTAAACTGTTTTCACTTTATGGAAGTGTCATTGGAGTATGTTCATATTTCAATAATATTCTTTTTATACTTATATATATATTATATATATATATAATTCTTTCATTTTCATGTTTAAATTTATTATCAGCTCGTTCATTTCTCGTCATCTGATATGCAGAATACCATATTAGTTATATTTAAGTTTCATTCCAATATAATTATATATAAAATAGGTGTAACCTTATACTTTAGATGATTCGATTAAGTAAAATATTCTTCAGAATACACCTCTTTAGTACATAACTGTGTTGGCCATTACTTGTAAATTTCCATTACGTTTCATGTATTCCAATGAATATGAGCAAAGAAATTGAGAATGAATGCAATAATAAACCATATGCTTGTGAAATAATCCAGTCTATCAATAGGCTGCACTTCTCTTATCATCTTGATACATTATTCTGTCATTCAATAGATTCTTGCCACAGATTTATTAATGATTAGTCTATAATTTTGAGTGGATAAAATTATTCTTTTTCGGTGTTACTACCGTGAGTTCATACTTTAATCTATAGAAATGGGTTGCACTGTGTCCAAAAAAGAATTCAAATGTCAGACCAGATGTTGACGCACAGAAGAAATTTTCATTCATAAAAATTGTTAATGTTATTTAACATCGGGGTTTACAATTTTTCATAGCCATCAAATCTTTTGAATTTCTTATTTAGCAATTTATCCAAAATTTATCATTAATAATATGTTTTAGGAACAGATTTATTAGTACTTTGTGACAGAAATTTTGCATACAAACTATTTTTTTACATACTTTACAGATTATCTTTCACAAAGTATACTCAGCTAAATTCTGATAAAATTTGAGACCTTACCTTAGAAGCTAAAATAGCAATGAACTGAGGTGTATTTGTTATAAAAATTGTAATTTAAAAAAATCCATTTCATCAGCATGAGTATATCTTTTCTGTCATTG
>JABFOX010003715.1:0-10085 GCA_022817665.1 Axea sp. ZL-2020
AATATCCTTAGAACAAATATTATGTGCACTAAATACTGTTATTATTACATTATATTTTTGCAAGATAGCTTTAATATTACTATTAATCGTTTTTTAATTTTACAATTCCACCGTAATTTTAAATATAACTGAAACTAAACTTTTCATATAATGTTGCAATCAGATTTTGCATAAAAGTTACAAAAGACTGTTGACATTTGTAAAGAAATATTTTATCCGCAGATGAGGAATCAGTTGAATTTGTTTGTTGTTACTTTATTGATTATAAATAAGCGTTATGTTTTATTTGTAATACTGCAAGCGATTTGAAAATTGTGGTTTAAAAATTATGATTTATGTATCATTGCTTTATCCGCGATACGTTAAATTCAATTCAGTAATGACAAGTGAATGAACATACATGTCTAAGTTTATCTCAAAGTCAATTTCAGTAAATCACATTTTTAATTGTCCAATCAAGTTATTGGTTGATTTAGAATCTTGGTATTTAAACATTACACTTTAAAAATTAAATTACAAATCTTCTTGTGTATTTGTATTTAATTTAATATAAAAATGAATTGATTTATTTTTTAAAATTAAGTGAATCAGTAAAAAAGAAGAAATTGATTGCGAGAAAATTTATAATGCAGTTAATATTTTATATTCGTATACATTACAATTCTTGTCCTTTCTTAAAATTAGTTAAATTAATTCTTAAAATGATGTAATATAATTTACAAATGATTACATTTGTTATATAATTCAATTAGTTTAATTATATTTATACTGCTTTAAACGCTATTATTTCTAGGTGGTGCCACATAAAAACCAATGTCATTGTTTTAACTCTAAAAATTTTTGTAATTTCTGTTTATATGATCTTGTAGATTATTTCATTTTTTAAAAATCAAAAAAAAAAAGAACAAGTTAAATTAGTTTACAAGAAGTAAAACTTAATTTTAAGTTAAATGAGTTTACAAGAAGAAATGCACGATCTTATTGTATCAAACAGAATATCAGTTTAAATTCGAACTAATGTTTCACCCAGCCGTCTAAAATCTGTCGTAAATTTTCCTAAGTCTTTTATGCGAACCACTAGGTCCCAAACGTGTTTAATAAAGTTGAGATCTGAGCATATGCAATATTTATAATACACAAATTATACACTATTTATAAAATCGTTTAAAAATGGCTTTATTTCTTTTCAATCGCAGACTTTAATTTAAACTCATGTAATTTTGTTGAAATTAAACGTAATAACTTCTGTTTTTTGATTTTGTAGAGAATGAAATATTTTACAAAACTTTGTAAATGAAAATTCCGAAAAATTCTTTCAAAGTGCTGTGGATGTTTACAAATGTACTAAATTTTTCTGTTAAAAAATGACCTTGCTTTTCATATGGTGCCACCTAGAAACAAAATGAAATAGAATTTAAGAACTTTATAAAACCAGCTTTTAATTAAAAGCATAATTCAAATTTCCGCGCTTTTATTTAACATACGAAATCTGATGTTGAGCTGAAAAATAAGCTCTATATGGGGTGACAATGTCAATTTCGCGGCCAACTTCAGTTATCGTATCAATACTGCAGTTTAACCTGTTTTTTTATTGGTAAGTTATGTTTTGACTGTTTAAAGAACAGACTGCAAATTTTAAAAAATATTAGATTTTTTGAACATGAATTTTTTTGAAAATAGAACATTCAGAAATTTGCATTATTATGAAATATGATTTCTTATGTGGAAATACGGTATGGCAGACTGCGCGAAACATTAATAGTGCATTTGGCTTTACTGCTACTACGTATTAGACAGTATGAAATTGGTTCGTCAAATTTCGTACAGTTAACTTTAACCTCACAAATGCCACGCGGTCACCTAGTATCAAAGGTCAGTAATGACGAATTAAAGGTCGCCGTTGAGTTTGAATCATCTCAGAGTGCCTTTGAATTATCGTTGAAGTTTGGTGTTAGCAAACAAACAATGTTCAAATGGGTAAAGTGAAAAAGTTAGATAAGTGGAGTTCCACATGACCTGAGTGAAAAACAGAAACAAAAGCCTTTAGAAGCTTGCTTGATTTTACTTTCTCGTAACAAACTGGATTTATTTTTCAATTGAATTGTTACTTGTGATGGAGTAATGAATCTATTATAACAATCACAAACGTTCAACGTAATGTTTGGATAAGGATGAATCACTGAAACGTACTCCAAAATGCACTATTCATCACAAAAAAACTGATAGTGAGTGCTTGGTGG
The DNA here is from genome assembly GCA_022817665.1 of Axea sp. ZL-2020. Lineage (NCBI taxonomy): Eukaryota > Metazoa > Arthropoda > Insecta > Hymenoptera > Scelionidae > Axea > Axea sp. ZL-2020. Next base: position 2,241 of record JABFOX010003715.1, read on the forward strand.
TCTAACGCAGGTGTGATCCATTATGATACCATGGAACCTAACTCATTGATTACAGCAGAAGTATACTACAACTAATTGGATAAAATGATGCAAAAACGTAAATAAAAATAGCCTAGATTGGTTAATAGATCGACTGCTATCTTATTGCTATCCTATAGATATATGATAACGCTTGACCGCACACTGCATAGATGACTATGACAAAATTACAGAAAATGAAATTGAAATTTCTTCATTAACTTCCATTCTCACCCGACCCACCAGAACTAACCCTCACTGACTATCACTTCTTTAGCAGTTTGGATAACATTTTAACAGTAAAACAATTTAATCTCGACAATACTGAAGAGCTAATCCTCTACGAATTTATTAACTTTCGTCTGCCAAGGTTTAATACTACCGTCTTGAACAGCCGTCTTAAATAGCAAAAGTGCATATATAATGTGGGTGCATATTTTGCTGAATAAAATAATTCCGTATAAGTGAAAGTTATCAAACAACTTTGCCTTTTTTCTATAAATCTTATTTTTGACGACCTTTGTACTATTAAAAATACACTATTACATTATATAACAATATATTTTTATTATAATGTTTTAAGATGATTCCATGTATCAAATTTTATTGCAACTCAATATATGGGCAATAATTATCTTATATATAGTTACATAATACTTATGGAACGTATCCTAGTTGCCGTAAATAAAATACCTACTTTATCTAATAAATTTGAATCTACGTTTCAATTTATCATTTCCAAGTCTTGCAATTGAGCTAAATGTTGAGATATTTATGAATTTACATTTTTTGTAGAGTGAGACATTTTTTAGTGAATATAATTTGAGGATTAATGTAAAATTTAAAATAATACAAAAATTAATTCCAGTAAAAGAACTCAGTACTTTAAAGACTCAAACATAATTTTTTTTACTTTACAGCGTTAATAAAGCTTATCGGGACTCTGTAACTATTTCTAAGAATTTTTAATAATTTAACTATACTGTAACTTATTAGAGGGTTTTGTCTAAAATCCACTTATGTCACTGTGGCAAAATTTTTTATTGTTGTGAAAAAACTATGAATTTAATTTAGACGAATTTTGAAGCAATCGTTGAGATTTTTTCGCTCGGAATCTCGAAATTTTAATTTAATATTATACACCATATTAATACAATTTATTAAATAATAAATACCGTGGTCCACATATCGTTGTTAGTTATTACATTGCTTATTTTTGAATAATTAAAAAGTTTTTCTTTTAATATATTTTTTTCGAGTGACATAAATTAAATAATAATTTTTTAAAGCAGTTCTTAATTCTGTACTGTAAAATGCAATTTTATAAAAAAAATGCTAGTTTTTTAGAAACATTTTATTCCATATTCAGTATTAATAATTATCAATTTCCTGACACATATATCAGTGTACAATTTATTATTTTATTACTCATTTAAACTATTTATATCTATTTTTTTTCCTAAAAATTATTTTGTTGTAAAAGTTTTGTTCGGTAATAAATTTATTTGTAAACAGATTGTTCAACGTGAAATAAGATTAATCCATAGAAACAACGATACCCCATATTATAATATGTTGATGTTGCGATATTAGCTCCATAAAACGAAACTTATCGATTCAGCAAATGTATTTTTATACACGTATAACTAATATTTATCGTTTGTATTTGACATTTTATATCATTTCTTCGAAAGATAACTTGACGACACGGTTGCGATTAAAAAAATTAAACAATAATAGAAAGTTGCGGTTACGAATATTATACTTAGAAAGATTTTAATTACATGCGTTTAAAGCAATTTAAAATGATTAAGGGATTCGAATTTATTACTACTGAAAATCAAAATGGATTTGGTACGGAATTTTTTTTTTTCAATAGGATATAATGTGTAAAATCGAATTTCAGTTATACGATTGCATTCGATCAAATTGTTAATGCAGTTATAATACTTTTTGGTAATTTTATTTAACTTGCAATTCGATAAATCCACTTATATAAATTGATACGATGCGATGTGACCGTTTGCTATAATTTGGTTTGGCGAAATTGCCTCATCAGATCACGTTATTTTATTGACAGTTTCATGAGAATGCTCGTATTTGATATAAAGTTGATAAAAATCTAGAAGCAAAGGGTTTAAAATTTCATTATAACTAAAATAATTTTAGTTTGTTGAATATTATAAAATTACGTTTCATTTCTATACTTAAAACACTATTTATTTATGTTATTTGTTATAATTTGCTTAATTATTATTTACATAGTAAATATACTATAGTAAATTACTATACTATACAATACTATAGTAAAATTACGTAATAATAATATAATTATTTTGATAACACTGTGATATCATCATTCACGTAGTATAATATTTGCATTTTATATTCTGTAGAATGAAGGATAACAATTTCACAATGATGATTTTCATCATTTCACAAAATTGATCATGGATTTTCCCAACATTATTTTTAAATGTAAAATATAAAAAAATAATATTTTAGTAACACGTATATTTAAATATTCTTGTAATTAATATGTATGAATATTTGTAATATTGGATAGTTTAATACTATAATTTTTTTCTTGTTATAAAATTCTTATTTTTCCGTTAGTTCTTTTTTGAAAAAGAAATAGACCTCGTTGAGTGATTTATATATATATATATTCCAAATGGTTTACCATCAGGTTTCGTGGAGGCAGTTAGTTTTCCAATTACGCAGGATTTTAAATATTCAAAACAGATGTAGGAATCTTAAGATCACTGTATTCTGCAAATGATTTCTTGAAACCTTCTGCTCATTCCGGAAAGCCTATACACTGTTCATTTTAAAATGGAAATATAATCTGAGTCTCCTCATGAACTCATCAGGACTAGCAATTTGTCAACTCTTCATATTTCGTTTGCTCTTCATCTTCTTTGATATTAACATTTGTCTGTTGTAACGGAGAAGTCAATTACTGTTATAAAACTGTTAATTTATAGGTAGCCGACAGCGGAAAATTTCAAAGAGTTCCACACATCCAATTCGCGATAGCGAATTCAATACATCCTAGAGTATACGGCAGAATGAGGATTTATCGACACTAGGAGTACAATAGATAATAAATATAGACTTATTATTAATTAAAACAATATCACATATTTTATCATATCCATATAATGAAATACTTAATATAAAACGTTAAATGTTGTAAGTGAAATATGCAAAAGTGATACGATTACATATGGTTTCATTCTAACTTATTATGAACGTTTACTTTTTTAATTTGTTCTTTATATTTTTGTCATACAATTTTTATCTTATATCGTTTATAATTTTTACCTTTATTTTTGATTAGAATCAAAAATTGAAACCTGGTCTTTCACAACAATTTGTGTTTTGCCTAAATAAATAATATATTCATAGATATAAATAATTATTCATCAATATTTATTTTGGAGCCTTCAAAAGTAATGCCTATTGAATGCAATACACATACGCCAGCGTTGTTTCTATATCATGAAATATCTTTAACAAGTACATTTCAGTGTGTCCTTTAACTCCTTTCACGAATTTTGTTTTATGTCCTCAATGGTCAGAAAACGTGTTCTACGAAGTGGCAAGTTTAGTTTTGGGAAAAGGGAAAGTCAGAAGGTGTTAAATTCGGCCAATATGGTGGTTTATTGATGGTAATTCGCATATGTACGATTACAATTTTAGGCCTAATATACAGTCATAATTGTGGCTTTGTGCGATGGCGGATTTGTTCATAATTTTAGTTGTTTTTTACGGACTTTTTCAAGTAAACGTCTCCATATAGCCAAACAGCGTTCCTTATTGATTGTTTGACCACATGAAACAATTTTTGAAACATATTCAGTGCGGACAATTTAAATCAAAATTTCTGAGTACTTTATTGTCAAAGTGTATCAATATTTTAAATATACATTTTTATGTACCACTGGTAGTTTTCTGCAATTATTTCGATGTGTATTGAGATTTTAGCGTTTGTGAATATAAATTTGTGGGTAATCATATATTAAGAATCATAAACGTAATGATAAGTATGAACTCAAGAATAAGTCTAGGAAGATATGGTAATAAGAACAAACTGATGTTACGTTCAGGGTAAATGTGCTGATATAATTCTAATGTAAACTTTTTTAAGAAAGACAGCATGATTAGGAAAGTCCTAGAGATCGGAAAAAGTCATAAGCCATAAACTGGACTCATTCAGTGTGTCAAAACAACGATTAAATTGTGTTGGTGAAACAGAATTTCTAGCCATTTCTGTTTAGTTAAGAGATAATGTTTTAAATATTAATTAAAATTGTAATGCGATAGTCCGATTAATATATTGCTTTGAAGAATAAGTTGAATAAAAGAAATGTTTAATGAATGAATCCTTTATTTGGCTTACTAATAAAATATCGTCCTTGAGCATTTTATAATCCTTTTGACACACCGAATGTATAAATAAAGTTACCAATGAAAGTGCGTATTACTTTTTGGCAGAAATAGTTTCTAATGGAATCAAAATTGAAAACTTAAAATTGAACCGTCTTGTGTGGTTAATACATATTTAAAATTGTTATCCTAACTTTTTTTGACTGTTTGAAAGGGTGGCGGTTATTCGCACTGGGGTGTGCATGGCCAGTCGTTATGATTTTAATTTTGGACATTTCTGATTTTATTTAATAAAATGTATTTCACTGCGTATATTGTTTCAGTAATAATCATCTGCCATTCTATGGTACGATTTTTCTGAGACTCTTAAAACCGTCTGACATAGAGATCGTGATACCCTTTAATAGTATCAGAGATGGTATTACTTGGTGTATGCGCAGTATAAATGTATAGAGTATATTTCAGAAAATGAAATTACAACTTTAATTTTGTATTTTATTAAAAGTTCGCGCTATACAATTAATGTTTTATATAGTACGAACATTTGCACGGGTTTAGCGCATATTTCCCTTTATAATAAAATAAAAAAGAACGTATTTTCTCAACATTATTACGCTATTATTTCAACACGATTTTGATTTTGTGAAGTTAACTGAACTAATATTGATGTGTTCCTCTTTTACCATTAATTTTATGACATTTGTATTAGAATCATAATCAGCACTCAATATAAAAATTATGTTTCCAGGGTTCAACAATATGTTTGGTTTTTTGCAATAACATTACTGATTGGTTCATCAATTATATAATTTTGCCAAAATCCATTCAACTTTTCATAAAATGTTCTAATCGATTATTAATAATGCGTAATCAGTGTAGTTTTTTAAAAGTAATGTTTCTAAATAACTGATATATAATATCAAATTGTCAGTGCTTAAAATATCAGATAATCCTTTTTTATAACAGGATTATACAAAGTATTTTGTTGTTTTTTCCTACGTTATCGCAATTTGGCCGAATTTTTGGTCATGTACTTACAATGCTATTCGCGAAATTAAACCTTTTCTTCGTTTTACAAAATGAAATTTTATCGTCGTCTTCAAGACATCTAATCCCCGGAATACGATCTTCATCTATTGAGAAGTCGTTATAAACTACTTGAAAGTTAACAAGTTTTTTCTTGGTTTGTAAAGCAATTTGCGCACCAGTCGTAACCGGTTCGTTCCTGATTCTGACCTTTTTGTATAATTACGATACCTAATTTAGTCAATTTAATTTTGCCTTTTACAGTTTGGTAGCTGTTGATCTCTCAAAGCTCAAGTTCGCGGTTAACTGGGTCTGAGAAAAGTTTAAATTATTATTATTATTATTGATACGCATTTGGAGATTTGAAGAATTGTTTAAACAAAGTCGGTTAAATAATGAAGCGGATTATTTATTCGATTAAAATTAAAATTTTGGTTATTATATCAATCCTGATATTGGCCAAAGGTTGGTTTTAGTGAGAATAATTTTAATAATTTTGGTGATAATTCGACCTATGATTATGATTATGATTGTCGTTGTTGTTATCCTTAACATCACTAATATTATCATCATTATTATTATAAAGTGTCCACAAACGCGGTACAATTCCGTAGTGGTGATGTGGTAAAAAATTGTATTGTATCTTAGTTGTAAATTAAATAAAAATGAGAGTTATTGTGTGCAGATTGTACAGCAGTTCTAACGAGATTTGTTGTTATTTCAGGATATTCATTATAATTGAGTTCATATCATATTACAAGATTAAATGAATTAACTATGTTTTGAGACTAGTTATGCAAATCCGATTTTGGGTTTTTACTTAAAATGTTTTAAATAAACTATGCAAATTATATAAACGTTGTATTAGCGAAATCTAATGCGTACTGATAAGATCCTTTTGCGTTCAGAACTCTGCTACTTCCAGTTAGCCAAGAGCTTTTTCAAATTATGAATTAAATTATATATGTGTTCATAACTGAGCCAATGTTATAACTCGAGACCATCTAAACGCGGTCTTAGTAAAATGATGAATGCAATTTCTTAATTAATTTTTAGATCATTGGGAATATAATGCAAGTATTGAGGAAATTCATTAACCGGCGGTTGTGTGCCGGCAAAAAGGAAGTCGCATCCTCGAACATCGTGTGCTTTCAATGCATTCTGGCGGGGAACATTGTTGTCGTGGCCGATATAAGCATCAATATTACAATCGATGTGGTTGTTATAAATGAAGCTAATAGTTATCATAACGAAAAGTCATGGTTAGAATATTGTCAGTTTTTAGACCAAGAATTCTGAACGTATTTTGGCTTATACCAATTTGGTAGCGATGGCAGCCTGATGTCCTCTGGAATTATTTTTCCTTTTTTATTTCAAATATCTATCATTTTAAATACTTTTTTAAATTAAAAATATATATTCTATTTTTACATTTAATTTACATTATTGTTTACATTAAATACTTGAAAATATACAACAAAACAAAAATAAATTACATGTATGTATTGTAATATAAAATAAATAAAAATTAATAGAGATTAATTCAAATTATTAGAAAATTAACATTCGCTTAATCAATTCTAGTTATATACAACTTTAACAAAATTAATAAAAGTTAACATAGGATTATCACATATTTTTAGTAACACTAATAATCACTATTTTGCCTCAAAGTTCAATTAAACATTTGTTTACAATTAATTGTTCATTGACTGATTTTTCGTGCAGTTGCTCGATTTCCTGATATAATTCAGTTTAATTTTTTATGACAACCTTCATCATAAACTAAAATTATCATACATCTAAATATTTAATATTATAAAACAATGAATGCAATCAAACTAAATTTTTATAATTTTGTCTTTTATTTCTTTCAAAGAACTTTTTCAAAATTGAATCGTTCACAATTATCATTGTCAGGATGCCATTAGTTTTAATCTTCATAAAAGTACACAAAATCTTATAATATATACATATAGTGGACATCATTAAAACAGACAATCAAACTTTTAATAAATGGTACATTATTAGACACAGAATATTTCATAGAAAGCAAACGATATTTTAATAATAATGTATTTTAATTGCGTAAATTTTGTTTGCATATAAAATTATATCGTCGTGGAAATATATTAATCCAAATTAATAATCGATTATTCGTCTTAACATAACACTATTATTTTTCTTTTTTTAATTTTGTACAATACATAACGCGTTTTATGTTTTATAGCTAGTACTTATCATGACAATGTCTCTGTTTTCTCTGCGTATCTCGAATCTTCTTTCTTTTTACAATATCGCAAATTAAGTTACCACGGGGAAATATTTACCACATTGATCAATAAACATATTTACCAAATTACTAAAATCTTAAAATTATTGAATAATTTTGATGGTGCGTAATTAAAA
>JABFOX010003716.1:0-10084 GCA_022817665.1 Axea sp. ZL-2020
CATAAAATTGTTAAAATGTTAATATGTAAATAATCATTTAAAAAATAAACGTATGATGCTAATTTAGCATAAAAAAGTTTACAGTATGAAGATTGCTGAAAAACAGTTGAGCCGTCAAAATGACGGCGTCAGTCGTTTTAGGTATACCCGAACTCCGGCCGTTCTAGTGTTAACGTATCGGTAATTTTTTAAAAAAATTTTTGTAATTCAATTTCATGGCTATATTACACGTTATGTTTGCTTTTACCTGTACAATGTTTAAATTTCAAACTGATTCTATAGTATTATTTTAGATAAACTACGTGAATTGAATGAAAAGTTGAATGACATAACACTTAAAATAATAGATAGAGATTTAGATATAATAAGAACAGTAATAACAGAGCAAGCAAATGAAGTACACCAAAGGGAGATAATTGTCATTATGAAGAAATTGTTGGAGTGGCCTAGAGAAAGTATTTTTCCAGTTCTAGATATTGCAAGATTACTCGTGTTAAAAAATGGTATTAATAATCAATTTTGTAATGAAGATGTGATAAAAATGGTAGGAAATCATATTAAACCTGACGCTTTACCTGCCAATCAAATGTTAACTTTTCGATTACTTGCCAATATGTTTTTATGCGCGAAAGGAGAATCATACAACATTCAAGTTAAAGATGAAATATTAAATTCATTACTGAATTTAACATCTTTAGGAAACAAACATCATCAGGTAATATAATAGTTTTCATTAAAGACTTTCATTTACTTTTATGTGTTATTATTTTACTTGATATTTGTAATTTTTTATTTAAATAAAATGTTACAAATATTTTATAAAACATAACTAAAATAATTTTTAAGTTGAATAAGTAACGCATATATATTAACAGAATAGACATTTTAAAACACCTTAAAAATAATTATTATATAATAATAATATGATTATTTCAGATCGCAATTTCGACGTATCTTTTAAATTTAGTTGTAGGCTTAAATAAACAAAATGACAAAATTGGACGAATTAAAGTTCTGAATGTGATACTTAAACTTTTATCACGTTTCAACGACCAAGAAAGTACATTCAGAATACTCGTAGCTATTGGATCTTTGCTGTCAGTATCCTCGGAAGATAAAAACACACTTATTGAAACAGTTCAGCAATCTGAAACAGCCTTAAGTATTCTTACCACTATATCCGAAAATGTAAATGACCAAACGAGTCACAAACTGAACGATTGTTCGGAATACATTATTAAATTAATTTTTCAGAATACGTAAGTTTAAAAGTGGTGATATGATTTTTTTCTAATCTTTTTTTAATGTTTATGCATTTGTGTAACACGTGTATTTGCGACTACAAACTTTTATTAATAAAGCAACATAATAATATACCACAAATATAAAATTTTTTGAAACAATAAAAAGATCCTTTTGTAATCATTTTTACACTAATATTATAAAATTACTTAATGCATTGAGTAAAATGTATATTTTATTTAGTTTATTGATCACAAATTTTAATTGAAAAAAAAAATTAACGCATAATACATAGTTCAAATTAAAGATACCATTGGTATATCTTGATAAAGGATCAATTTCGGACCAGAAACGTTGAAAACATGTGATATTTATAAATAATTTGTGCTTTTTTTTGTCTGTATTTTTATAGTTAATTTATAATAATAATTAATAAATTTATAATTTTCTCAAATAAAATTAAAAAAGTTTGATTAAATAACAGTAAATTTTAATAGTTTAAGATTTTAGCTATATTAATTTGGTATTTTAATTTTTACATTAACGAGAATCACAATTTATTTACACTTTCCTAGAATGTAAGAAATAAAAATTATTAATGATCTAACAATAAAAAACCACAATTATTTTAAATTAGATGTATGTAATATTATCATACAAAATTTATAATTACAGTTATCCAATTAGATGTTTTCTAAATTCATTTAGAAAACAAATACATCTTTACAATATATTTTTGTTTTAATATAGAGCGTGTTTTTAATAATATTTCTATTTCTGCTAAGTTTTCAAAATAAAATAAATGTTATTTCATAACTATTAAATTTTTAAATTAATGTTTACCAAAAACAGTTATATGCATAATAAATATATCTTGGAAAAATCATCAGTATAAAGAAATAATATTGGGTGTGATGTTTCAAGTTATTAATTATTTGTGTATTATGAAAATTATACAGAAAAAAATAAATATTAAAAAATATTAAAATGAGAGAATTTTAAAATATTAAAATATTAAAATGAGAGAGTACTGATGAAACTAAAAAAATTATTCTATTATATAAAACTGTTTACTGTATATGTATTAATATTTCATAGATAATTCAATAATATTTATTACATTGTCTAATAAAATTTGTATTTTAGTCTATCAATAATGCAAGTCAGCAAGAAATTTAGTAAAATATTATCTTTCTTAGGGTATTTAATGATTCATAAATCATTCTTGAAATATTAAAATAGAAATAGTCAGTATAAAAAATATGACATTTTTCTGGTTTTTCTTTCAACTTTTATCTTGATGTCTTTCGTTTTTAATAAATGATATAAAATCTGCTTTTTCATTGTCTATTTCTTTTAAATGATTTTAATATTTGTTCAGAAATTAAATTAGAAAATGATTAATTAAAAATTGACAAACAAATTAATTTCTTGTTATATTAAAAATAAATTAAACAGATTATATTTATACATTAGTAAATATAAAATTATGAGATTTTGCACGTGAAAAAATGCTTTGATATACCGTTGAAGAATCTGTTGAATCCTTAATTAATTATAAAGACTTAAAGTTAGTTTTTTGATGGTTGTAAATAGTTACTACATTTTAAATCCTTTCATATTAAACATTTGCTCAAAATTATATATCTGTAAGTGACGTCAAATGTTATGTGAAAGCCAATGATCGAACTATATTTTAAAAGCCTAAAACTAGATTTGATTTAAGTTCTTATCATGCACATGTAAATTAATATGTATGTAATGTGTAAAATAGCAAATAACTGTAAATCTTACATTTATTTTATTTTGTTATCTAAATTCATTAATACAACACAAAAAATGGTTCCCAATGATTTCTATGAAAGTTATTAAATTATATAGATTAATGTAGAGTTTTTAAAGCGCCTTTAACGGTTTCGTAAAATATTATAAATGACTAATAAAATGCCGTATATAATATAAAGATAAAACTATTCTATTATAGAGTATCTTATGAAATTATAAAAATTTTTGATACAATAGTTACGTTGTACCTTAGTGAGGGGCACGTAATAATATGTCGCAGGTTTATTTCTTCACTTTTTGTCTTTGTAAATTTAAGTTATTTTCAACCCTAAGTTTATTCTTATTATTTTTTTATAAAAGACTGTTATGCACCCATATAATACCACCGATAGTGATATTGTTTTGTACACCCATATTTTAATTTTGCACGTTTTTACAATTGATATTTAAAGAGTGAAAGAACTTTACATAGTGTTAGAAAGAATGATGAATATAAGTAAAAGTAGTGAAAATATTATTACTTTATAAATAAAAACATTTACATAGAGTATCAATTTTTTGTGTTTAAAGATAGTAAAGTTTTGTAATTATAGTATGTTTATTAATTTAGTATATTAGTATCAAGTATGTTTTAACAATTTAGTTTTTAATTAATAAATTTATGAGTGAAAATTATATATTTTTTACACTTTTTTTAAATTTTATTTTTTATAAATTATTTTCTTTATATATAGAACAATTCGATAATCCTAAAGTGTATTACACGTAAAAAAATAACACGAAAAAAAGCATTGATACACGATTCCTCTAAATAAATATAGTTTATAGTATTTATTTAAAAATTATAATAAAAATCGTTGCATAAGAACAAATTTGCATCTTATAAACAACATTGAGCGTTTAATAATTTTTGTTTTTAACTTGGAAATTTGTACATAATATATTTTACATCGTAAAGTGTTATTATGCTAATAATCATAAATCATTAAAAGCCATTAAAAGTGCTACCAACTAAATGATATAACAGATATTTTAAAATTAATTTTTTTGTTACTTTCCCGAGAGTTTACTTTATTTACAATTTAGGATTTTGAAGAAGGTAAATAAATTTGATCTCACAGGTTAATTAATAAAATATTTCAAACTAATCAATTATAACGAAATAAAAATAATCAAATATAGATTAACGTCTCTTTTAAATTTTAATATAATTAATTTTTCGACAATCTAAATTTTCTTGACATAACTGTTATTAATTGTATAAACGTATTGATAATTGGTATAAAAAACCCACCTATTTTGGTTGAGTTTTAAGTTATGTATCAAACCACCCTATACACCAAAAAAGGACTATGGTTTATAATTCAGTAGACAAAGCTATTCTTCTAAAACCTATTTTTCTATTATTTATTAATAAACATATGAACTTGAAAACTGACAAATTGTCCCACAACAACAGAAGTATTAATAATAATCATACTAACGTAGGAAATTCCTATATTATATTATCCTATATAAAAGAACTATCTGAAAATCATTGTTAATACTTTAAAATTTTCAATACTGGAACCTTCTATAAAGTGAGTAACAAATTAAATTCTATTATTAAAAAAGGTAAAGATAAAATTCATTCAAAATATAAAAAACACAATATAGTTTATAAAATTAATTATAAAACAGATAATTGCAAAAAACAATATATTGGTCAAACTAAAAGATTTTTTGAGACTAGAATAAAAGAACATTGTAAAAATTGAAAACTAGGTATTGATAAATATAACGTGGTGACCAAATACGGATTGAATAACGACCATGAATTTGATTGGGATAATATTAAAGTATTAGATATTGAGAGCAATCTATACAAAAGAAATACATCTGAAATAATCTATATAAAAATATGCTTCTTATACAATTAATGCAGAAAGTAACACTATAAAATTGGGAGACTTGTACAATGTACTATTCAGTTCCCGTTTTTAGGAATATACATATTTCTCACAACTTTGGGCATTAATAGAGTTAAATACAAGCAATATGAGTTCTATTGTTGCATCGGAATATTTTGATAAGGAATCAATTTCGAATCCGAGACGTCGATATGTGTTATATTTACATTTGTATTAGTGTAAAAAAATTATTTATATTAAAATAAAAATAACCTTTATTTTGATATTGTAAAATTGTTAAATAAAAGTTATATTTATGTGTGTATTGTAATACAATTATATTTTTTACTAAATAATCTTCACAAAAACAACAGAGAATTTTTTATTTTACAGACATTTAATAGCTAGTTCTAAATAAATCACAAAATGTATGAGTTTCTTCTGTTTTTATAATACTGGAACATTAACAGATATTTTATAATCTATTCAATATCTCATTTGAAATTAATCGACAATTTTTAATGGCTTATATTGAATGGAATTATTATATTTTAATGTATTACGACTTTTATGATGACAGAAATTAATATTACGTTAAAAATTTTGTCTCTATATATTGATTATACTTGTATTTATATTTAACAATTTTCCTAATTATTGATACACTGATATTAAGTGTATCAATATATAAACGAATAGTGCACTATTCGTTTTAAGAATAAAATGAATTTTGTTTCTAAAATACCTTTTTTTATATATTTATTTTTTTTATTATAATATTTATAGATTTATAGATACAGATATAAATTTATAGATATAGATATATTATAGATTTAGTTATATATGATTGAGTATACAACGAATATAAAATGTTACGGGTTGTGTTCCGTTTCACAGTATTCCATATATTATCATAAATAAATCTATCAAATAAATAATATTAAACATAAAAACAGAAAAAATATAATAAACAATTTTATATAATGAAAAAAGCAGAAAAGTTTCCTTCTTTGAATTAATCCTTTTTTGGTAGAAATCAGACATCTTTCTAGTCTGAAAAATACATTTTGTAATTATACAAAATGAATCTTGTATCAAGTAACCACAAGTGTAGCATAGATTTACAAAATGATTTCAGTTAGATCAGAATTTTACTGTATTTTATTGTGACTTTAGAATAGATTCAAAATGGTAACAGCGGATTTCAAAAAGGATTTGTTGAAAGATAATTTCAAGAACAATGTGTGTGGATCGCTTGATCATGATCTAGTTTGAAGAAATGGACACCGATATTTTCCAAATGAGTTTTTTAAAGAAGCAAGACATTTTGTTTAAAAAGAAAACTAATTCTACAAAACTTGGATTCAGCAAAATGACTCACTCATAAAACCGGAGTGATGTCAAAACATCTAAATGGCATATGTCAAGTGGTACTAATATCAGGTTTTTACTCAAGAAATCATTGAAGAATATACCGCTGCTCAGGTTATTCTTATTTCTGAATTATTAAATTAAAAATTTTATTAATAATTATTTATTACGTTCTTTACTTTATACTTAAAATTATGTATTATTTTTACAAGGCCATTAGGAATTATATAATTACTAAAGATTAAACATGTAGTCTTTTGTCAAAATGTATTATTATCATTTCTGACGTTTCGGATCGTTTACCCATCCATTTTCAAAGAAATTACAATCACTATATACAATTTATTTCATTACAGAGTAAATTCAATGAACACTTTGTAAAACAAAGGTATATAATATTATTAAAATTGTGAACATTCTATAGTACTGCATATTAATTTGTATTGTCATAAAACTAATTATTAAAACTTGAAGACCGATGGAATCTTCTTCTTAATTTATTGGTCAAAAATGCTCTTGACAATTCACTTCTTGATAAAAAGCTCGGTGAATAATTTTTGATAAACATAAAATATGCGACTATGGTCGACAGGATGATACAAAAGAAATGTGACTAAGCTTAATTCTTCAGTTGTTCAATCATTCAGTTTAAACGTGAGATTCAATAATCCATAAAAATCATTTCCAAGGATGCTTGGAGAAACTTGTACGGAAGAAGTACCATCAGCAACAATCAAAGCATGTTCAACAGTTCATTCGAATGCCGCACCAGGAAAAACGATCGATTTCTGCGGCGAGCAGGCATTCAACCTCTCATTAGTGAACTTAAAAAACGGTGCAGGTAAACAGCAATTTTCTTCACTCTTGAATAAATATATTAAGTCTGTATAACTGTAGACTTGATCATTTTTAATGCAGTTTCAGAATACAGAATTCTGTCCATGAGAGATCTATCATTTATTTTTACAAAAGATAGTAATCCTTATCTTATATTTATTAATTTATAAATTTATGTATAGAAATAAGTAGATATGTATGAGTGAGATAAAGATTTTATTTGTATTATAAACCAAGTCCATTTCCGGGCCAACCCGACTGAAACGTAAATAAATTATATATAATAATCCTTATCTTTAAAATAATTCTAATTTTGAGCTCATTGAATTATGTTATGTTAGGAAGTGTGAAACAACAGTACAGGGTACGCATAAGAATAGTCAGTTTTCATTTTGGAATCAAGGATCGCATAAGTTAGTTTGTATTTCACAGGCGTTCATTTGATCAAGTATTTATATTATATAAACTATATAACTGTTATATTACAAAATTAATTTTCCTATGATATCCAATGGCAAATAAAAGTTAGCAATGTCATATTTGTAAGATATTGTACAGGACGATTTATGAAGAACTGACAAATTTGTTTCTTTAATTGTTTCAAAACGAGTTATGCTAGCGATAACTTATTATACCTGAAATGTAGAGGAATTTTGGGACATTTACCTCTATTGCAAATGTTGAAAATGTCCTCCATCCTGCATAAGGCAGAACTCAATACGTCGTTCCATGTTACTTCCCACTCGGAGGACTGTTGTCAATAAGTTGAGTCTCCTGTGTAATGTTGTTCTTTACATCGTCCAATGTTTGGGGACGTGTGTCATAAACCCCGACTTTTAAGTAACCCCATAGAAAGAAGTCTGGCGATGTCAAATCCAGAGATCTCGGTGGCCACAGGTTCCTGGAAAAATTGCAATTAGTGCCATGGATCCATTTGATGTATGACATGTAACGCTTTCCTGTTGAAAATATCCTTGACTCATTTGTTTACCAGTCCCAGTATTATGTTTCTTTCACGTTGACTAGAATAATATCTCAAAAACAGTTGACGACAATAAAACTAAAAATTATGAATAAAACATGAACATCTGCGCATTTAATGACAGGTAATCGAAACTTCAGAAAAATTCTAAAATTGGGACATTGAGTGAATTTCGAACAGAGTAATTAAAAAATGTGTCAGTTCTTCATAAATCACCCTGTATCTTTAAGATGTGATTGATGGATATTCAGTGCATCTGCTCTGTAAAGATACTGACATTTACATAAATTGTATATTTAGAAAATATTGTTAAACTACCAATGCAAAACCAGAGTGCTTCAAAATAACATAAATTCGTCATCATTTTTAAAATACATTTTAATGTTTTAACATTTTTAGAATAAGATTCATGTTAAATTATATGGAAGACATATTAAACTTTTTATTATATTTATTATGTTTACATGTAAAACAGTGAAGAGTTTTCTGTATTTTAACTTGTAGAAAATGTTTAATTCTTTTAAGTAAAAAATCTTTAAAGTCACTTATTTTCGCTGTAAATGTAATTTTGTTCTACAGAACATATTAAGCGTTAACATAATTTTGCGCTATTTATGTACTTTTTTTACACAAAACATTATTAATCTCAGTATGAGAATATAATGAGAACAATATAATTTGTAATAACCACTGTGTATTCCAATAAAAGAAAATGTTTCACAAAACATTCATATTAAGAAACGGGGTACATTTGTGCACTCATTTTTGTACATTTCATATTAAATTATATATAATAATTATAATAAAATAGTTAACAATAGACAAATTATCACAGTTTTTTTAGATTGAAGGGACTGGTTCGATATGAACAATTTTTTATAAAATATATTCAATAGAATGACACACTCAGTATTTCTACATTAATTTTGACCTCTTTTTATGCTAATTTGGTGTTAAGTTAAAAATAGCAAGTTGCAGCTTGATGCCAATAAAAGTTTATGAAATGTATTCAATCTTTAACAATGAAACATTTTATGTTTGTGCAATAATTTTTTACTGAATTAATAGTAGAAAATATCGTAAAAATTATCACTTTATTTTTAATAGAATAGTGGCACGCACTCTTAAAGATAATTCATTCAGACAAAACAATAATCTATTTTACATTTTTACCTTTTGAAGCAAAAAAATGTTTGTTTCAAAATTACAATAAGACAAATAAAAAATAGTAAAGATTATATAAATCGTAAGTTTTTTTACAAGGATTAAAATATGAAGCAATATTTTTATTGTTTGTTATATTAAGAAAACATATCAGTACAATATTGTAATATTATATCAATATATAAAAACTGTGACAGATAATTAAGTAATATTATATAATTTTTGTTATAAAACTGCTTTTTTACATTAATATGAATCTGATTAAATACAAAACTTTCTCCTCTTATTCTTTACTCAATGTAGTACTTTTAAAAAGAAATAAAAGACTTATATTTGTCGATAATACAGCGCTATTATATATAATGAATTAATGACAAACTGTTGACAGTAGATAAGTGATAAAGTGGTGTCACAAAAAGTTTATCCAGCAAAACCGTGAAATTGAAATTCCTCGATAGAGGTAATATTTTGAATTTGTGTTTTGCATTAAAATTTTATCAATGACACATACAGTGAGAAAAATAAATTATCAAAATTATTCATATAATTTTATGTAATATAATATGTATATAATCACTTTATCATTGTTTTTATTGACTGTTAGATTTTATAATCCACAGATATTTTTCCAATTTTACTTCCACTTTTTAAAAGCATTCGTAAGATGTAAAGTAAGCAAACCTTTAAATATTAATTGTTTAAAAGTATATATGTGTTAATATATATTTTTAGTTAGTTTAAACATTATTTCGTCAGAATTAAAAGAATTAAAAGAAATTTATGAACAATAATCAAACAACTATTTTTTGAGCTG
>JABFOX010003717.1:0-10083 GCA_022817665.1 Axea sp. ZL-2020
ACCAGCGTCTCTTTTACGTAATTCAGATACGCGCGAGAAAATTGAAAAGCTCTACTGAGAGTGCACACAATTTTTTCACGATCCATGGCTGCTATCTTAACTTTAGTTACATGTCAATGCTTACTCAACGTTTCATTTCATTTTAATGAAGATTTATATATACTCCGTATAAAATGTAACTATTTAGATTTATAATTATATTCGTTATATTTCGCGTGAATGGCGCAATTAAAAAGAGTTTTCAAACAATGTCGGTGGGAAGATAAAACTTTTCGTTCATTAATTCATTGTTTTGGCGTCGTTCTTCAACTTTATAAATATTTGATGCGGTTTTTCATTTTATAATGCGTTCTCCGATTCTTCAAAATATCTCGTATAATATTATTCGTCACACACAGTTTTCAGTTATTTGATGACAGCAACGATGGCAATAACAACAACAATAATGATGACAAAAACAATACAAATAGTAACAACAATAACAACAACAAATATTTTGTTATGTTATCAGCATTTTCAATAAATTGATGAAGATGCTTGTTTGAAACCATTAATGTTCTGTCGTTTCAATAAAATTTCTGACAGTTTTTATAATTCGTTTTACACAGGATTTGTCCGTGTAACTAATTTTCAATAAGTTTGCTCATTTACTATATTTTAATAAATAATGATTAGCGCGTCTTTTAATATCTCATTATATAAAAACTGCATATCCTAAACTATATATTCCATAAAGATTTTCGTAATCGAAATTGATTTTGTACATCTGTCAATGCGTATACATATCTATCAATTAAGGCAATGTTTTGTCTACGTAACAAATAACAACGTGTCTAATTTTATTGACTACAATTATTTGCGCGACTTGTGTTTAAAAGTTTAATCATGAAAAGTATTTTATATTCATGGAGCTGTCTGTTAACGCAATGTAAATTCCAGCATGACACCCACACAAATGACACGTATGTGTCCGACTAATATACATGGTAAACTATTTAGAATTTTATTCATAAATGAATTTCAAAATATGTATCTCGTGTAAAATACGATGAATACCTTTATTAAATTTATCTGCTATCAAAGGAGACGGTGCGGTGCAAAAGTCAAATGTTTAAAATTAAATGCTTCAGCCCTGCACTGTATAACGCATGCATTTAAAAACAGATAAAAATGTCTTTTAATTGAATCTTATGGAAAACGTCTCAATTTTTTAATCCGAAGCATTTGCAAGACACTCGCTTTTTCAGCGCGCGTTGAAACATGCGAACTATTTCTTCCTGCTAAAATTAGCGAATGAGAACAACGCAACATTGCTTGTTCCTATTTACCTTGCAGTGCCTCCTCTCACATGGACTAAAATATATTTCATATTTTGTACGTACAAACTATATGTGGCATGAATTTAAAAAATAAAAGCAAAATAATTAAATAAATAAAAAGATACGTCAAATATATTTGTACGTTTAATTCGTATCATACAGGTACGGAAGCGGCAGTAATTTGCACATTGCAAAATATATTTTACAGATATATTTTCGTCTGCGTGGGCTACCCATCTGCGTTGCACCGAATAAATTCCAAATTCCACTAATGGCTCATTTTCTCTCCACTGCAATTCTCCCAGCAAAGTCGCGACTTTATCCTTTTTTTCTCCTCACTTACGAATCACCGGTAGAGAAATCACCAGAGCGGATTATACGAGGCATGAAATGGTTTGGTTTTTTTTTTTTTTTTTTCGAAAATTCAGGATTTGTGTTGACTGAATTGTTCGTGTGAGCTTAAAGATCTCCATCTGCGTGCATGTAACGTTATTTTTTAGTCCTTGTCCAAAAACAACTACAGAACTGCAGATCCCACCAAATTTAGTTCATTTACAAAAACACATCTAGAATTATCTTACCCGTAATTCATTTTGGTTTCTTTATTCCCGATTGACTGAAACTTCGAAATTCTTTTTTTAAATGTCGAAACGAAGTGTTATTTGTAATTAAAAGTAAATATAGCTTTACTACTTAAATATTGCGAAATATGATTTCATAAAAAATGCTCAGACTCGTGAGCGAAGACATTTTTTGAAATATTTAAGGAGGAAAAAATGTTTGAGTCTACTACTGTTTGAAGACTAAAATTTGTTCCCATTATAAACTTTTTTTATGACATGGACAGATGTAAAATCACTCTCAGTGATCTTCGTGGTTTCTCTATTACTGTGTATTAATATATCTTGATTATGTGGAACAGCTCGATTGTAGCAACTGTGATTACGCATTTGTTTGTATGGTTACAACAGTTTTAGATATGATCGGTGGAATCATAGAAGTTCTACTGTTTTAATTGCCATTCATTAATGGTTCACTTCTCTAATGTATTGATGTTACAGAATTTGTAGTCACTGAAATCCAGTTATACAGCACCTTTTTGGTTGTTGAAATTGCACATGTTCAGTAATGTGATTAATGACAGTTGTTTCCACATATTTCTTGGGATAATGCTAAAAATAATTAAGTGAAATTGCTGGATGCTTAATCACTTCTTTGCTGATTCGATTTTGTGCAGTTTTGAAAAGTTTGAATCCTTTTCGATACATTTTGAATTGATTTTAATACGATTTTTGATTGAACTCATTGCTTCTTTGCTTTCAATGACGCTGATCATGACCTTTTCTTTATTTTACTTTTTGAATCTTTATCAAATATGTATTTTAATCCTACGGTTGATTTTATCCCTTTGATTGTATGAGTATCGGTGATTGCGTTAATGGGTCGTATGAAATTTTATGTTACGATCAATTAGTATGTGTTGATAAAAAACGTTATCATTTTCCTATATGATTTCACAAATAATTTAAAAGCGTGATTATTGAGAAAAGATGAATTTTCAAACTTAATTTTTTAGCTCAAACCTAAATTTTAGCGTCTAATCTTTCACCTATACTCAAAAGAATTCTAATTGTATAACAGGGACATGACTTTCTTAAGAATAGATCCACATCTATCAACTTGGTCCTAAAGTTAGATTTCAGAATGGCTTAAATTTTGTTCGATTTTGCTATTCTATACCAATTTATAAAGCTCTATAAATGCAGTTCTTCTGATACTCAGCTCAACTCATTTTCTTCTAATCCAGTTAGTTGAAAATATATTGTTTAAGTTGATTGCTGTTTATTCAACTGATAGGGCTAACATCAAGGTGTCTATTTTCGATTCTTGTTTTTTAGTATTTTGAAGCACATTTATCTGCTTTGAAATATTGATTTACGTATATGGTATAAGCCAAATTTTTCTTAAATTCAGATACCAATAATCTTCTCCATTGGTATAATTTTAATAATTTATTTTCACAGTATCTTCGAATGCGAAGTCTTTCATTTTTTCCAGATAAATGGCAAATTTATTAATTTAATGATTTTGATGATCTTTTGTATCTCTATCTGTCTCCACATGACTTATACTTAATAACATTTTAAAAACTTTATAAAGACGCTTCGTAAAACGTATATTGTTCTTTTTACCAATCTCAAACCTACGTATTGTCTCGTTTAAATTATCTAAGGATAATTTTTTAATTTATTATTAATTATTCATGACAAATTAACTTCATCTGTTAAATATCGTTTTTAGTAGAGCAATAACTAAACATATTTTCAATAGAAAATCACAATAAAGCACATTCCTTAAAAAGTACAGTATCTTGTTTATTTTTTACTTAATACTGTCGAAAAGGTACTGCTGCGAGGGAAACAATTAAATAAAAATTGAAGATGTTCCCAGTCCATATGCGAAAAACAGCAATAAAATAAACAACTGGCCAGCAAGTGGAATAATTTACGACTCTTTTACAACTCGAAGACAAGGGTCTAAACACGCTTCTTTTGTTTTGATCTACACCTGCTGTGAAAAAAAAACTATGGATTTACTAGGGTTGGTCGCGTAGTAACGGTTGCCAACATATTGAGACATAGTGAATTTCTCCCTGTAGGTATTTATAAATAAACTCGAGATAGAAATAAATAGCACGCTTTAAACAAACACAAAATACGCTCGAGATACGCAAAATGAAAAGTTACAAAGAACAGAATCAAACTGAATAAAAATGTGTCTGAAAGGATGAATCAACATTTAATAGCGGCACACCTAATGATCATTCAAAGTTGTTCTGATTAGTATCAATTAAGTCAATTACGCTGCTCAATTTATGTAATTTGGAAGGTGATCCAATAATTATTGCATAGTTTATTATTAGTTCAATTAATTTTACAATGAAGCAGTTCAAAATTACTTGTTCCTCATTTCCGAACACTTCACTTTGCATTAGAATAGATGACACTTAACTTGTTTTCAACTTATCCCAATGTATCAATGAATCTTTCAGTATGAGGGACTCAAATAATTGAAATACAATTCAATAAAGATGGGACTAATGCTTAAAAGTCAAGATCGATCCATCATGAGTAAATGGAGACAATATATTATATATCAAAAAGCTTAATGATCCCCAACCACTATTACTCATTGATATAGTGTAGTTTTAAACAATTTTTACTTATTTAGGTAACTAAAATTATTGTTTGTTTTTATTTTAGAATATATTTTTGTAATGGATTATATCAGGTGTATACGAATCAAACCGGAATTTGATTCTAGAGGGCTCTAGTTGTCATTGTAAATAGTGTCAAGCCGGGTCATTAAGGCCATTTCCTTGTTAAAACATCTGATATAGAGATTCAACTCTAAACAATAAAAGTTTCGTAGATTAATATAGTTTTTAATAGTAATGAATGTGTCGAATTTTGTTCCTGGAAAATGTGATTTGCAGATAACGATGTTCTGTTACCTTTTGAAGAAAATTCTAGCAGCTTAGTATGAATATGTTATTGATAAATCACAGAGCTTTAAGTTAAGTTATTGAAGAAAACAAAAATATATCGATTTTGACGAGAGAAACGAAGAACGTGGAAGACTACTGAAAACATTCGTAAACAGCAAATCGCAAACGTAACACAAGAAACCATTTCTAGACATTTAAAAGACGTGGAAAAGATCAGAAGATAGGAAAATGGGTTCCACATGAACCGAATGAAAGACAGCAGGAAAACTGCAAAAGCACTGCTGCTTTAAAGGTACAAAAGAAAATCATTTTTCTATCGAACTATGTCTGGCGATGAAAAGTGGATATATTTTGAGAATTCTAAGCGTAAAAGATCATGGGTAACTCCAGGCGAACCATCGAATGCTAGGCTAAATTGCTATGGACGGAAGATAATTCTCTGTGCTTGGTTGGATCAGAAGGGTGTGATTTATTATGAGTATCTGAAATCTGGTGAAACCGTTAATACTGAACGCTCTCGACAACAAATGATCGATTTGAATGAAGCTTTGCGTGAAAAATATCAAAAAAGGCAACACGGAGTAATTTTGCTTCATGATAATGCACCATCACACATAGCAAAACTCGCCAAGGAAACGTTTAGTTGGGAAATGCTTTCGCATGCGGCTTATTTACCGGACTTGGCTCGTCAACAGAAATCCGCTCGATGAATGGTTTGCCTGAAAAGAGCAAACATTTTTTTCGTGTGGCATCCACAAATTGCCAGACAGGTGGAAAAAACGTATAGCTAGCGATGGGCAGGACTAAAAATTTTGTTTCATCATTTTTACGTAATAAAGGTGCATTTTCTATACAAAAATTCCGATTTCAATTTTAGAAAACAACTTAAATTGTTAATAAGGCATAAGTCTTTGTTTTGATGCAGCAACTTTTTTTAAATGGTCTATATTTATAAAAACAACATTGCTTGTTTCATTTTTTTATAGAATAAAGTCGGAAAGAAGTTTGTAAATCAACTATAATTTAAGTATAACTGTGTACAGGATTTCAAATTTTTGTCAGTGTAAAGGAAATAATTCCAGTACCATATTTCGATCAGCTGGACATCAATGATGTGCATAGTTTTTTTCGTTGTTGTAAATTACGAAAGCTAAAAAACCTATTATTACATTGGTTGATTTCAAACATTTCCCTCACTTTTTCATGTATTAATATACAAGTAATTTATAAACTTTTTACCGAAGGATTATTTTACAAACGCTATTGTGCAAAATTGGAAAACACTGCTTTCTGCGTATATTAAATTATTATAATACTTATGAAAAATGTAAAATCATATAGCGAACCGAAAAGTTTCATTTGTTTGACAGATGAAGAAATTTATATTAAATTTGATTTTTAATTTATGTAATTTATAAATTGTTAAAGATCTCACGCATATATCAAATAAATCAATGTAAGTCTGAAGTTATTTTTCTAAACTTTGATTAGAAGTTAAAAAGTGATATTTAAATTTCATAAATAAAATTTGACACTTTTAAATGTTTAATAATTAATTAACATGTAAAATTTGATAATAAATCTGTGAGTCTTGAAAGCTGGCGGGTCGCCAGGATTTCTATGTATTACAATTAATTAAAAAATAATTCACTTTATGTTACAATTATTGTTTTATACAATTACATTAATAAAATTAATTATTTCACACAGAAACTTGATTTTCATTCATTATTATGAGGCACTTATTATTTTATACGTTTTCGCATTTTGCAGGTTTTTGAATGACCTAGGCACGGAAAATGTTATATATGTTGTATATTTCAATATTTAATTTTTGTTTTTTGTAATATTTTTTATGCAACTTATGCTATTTAACATTTCAGACTGATTTTGTTTCAACAATTTCATGGTTTATAATCATCTTTTTGTTCTCAAATGCAAGAGATATTAAGCTTGAATGATACATTTAAGCAGTGCTATGTTTTATAAATACACTTCACCTTCTTTGAGTGGTAAAATTAGTTTGTTTGAAAAATCAAGTTTGCGTATTAAAATATACGAGTTTTGCCTCATTACTTTTTTTTATCTTTGTAAAGTTATCTTTAATTTAACTCCTACTTGATTTTGTTTGAATTATTAATACATCTTAATGTATAATATCTTCATTTTTATTGAATACTGTTGTATTTATTCTCGGAAAGTTTCACTTCAGCAAAGACAATAAGAAAACTCACTAAAAACAAGCACTTCGGAGACAAAAGGCTTTCATTCATCCGGAAAACATTATATTGTAAAACTTAAAGGTCTTTTTTATTGAAAAGCGAAGTATAGTAACCCGCGTCGATTGCAGCACCACCTACAAAGATTGAAAAACCAGACTTCCTCAATAGAGACTTTTTCGCTGGTTCTGAATTATTGTGTAATAAAACGTAGGCAATCATTTTTGAAGAACCTCGAATTAATTTCCATCGATCGTAACTTTATGAATCCACGAAAAAATTATACCGCAAACATTTTATCGACATAATTTATTTTACCGCGCTTGATTCAAATT
The DNA here is from genome assembly GCA_022817665.1 of Axea sp. ZL-2020. Classification (NCBI taxonomy): domain Eukaryota; kingdom Metazoa; phylum Arthropoda; class Insecta; order Hymenoptera; family Scelionidae; genus Axea; species Axea sp. ZL-2020. The sequence goes on from JABFOX010003717.1 coordinate 7,382, forward strand.
AAATTCAACTACATTTTGTTAAATCTTCTTATGTCTTTTGCCATTCAAATCAGTAAGGCTAGTTTGTAATTTCTCTTTTATCATTATCTGAATTTATTTCGGTTTACATCTGTCTATTGAACAATGCTCCATTGTATCCTTCTGCTTTCATTTATACAATGTTACGAAATTATACAATTTTGCAAGACAAAATTTTGCTGTTTCATAAAGGAATAATTTACTACGGTATTAATGAATTACAACGTTACGTTTATTTGTTTATAAACGAGTCGTTGATATTATATGTTTGTGCTATATGAGCACATTGCTCCTTATTTATTATAAACGCTAGAAATGAAGCAAATGTCGCATCATAAACAAAAATTAGAAGTTCAAACAACATTGTTTTCATCGGTATAACAATTCTTATACTAAACAATTTTCACGTACACAGAAGCGAAAGCATTTATGTTTTATTTTACCATGAGCAGCTATTGATACTACCTGCTGTGTATAAAACATATTTATATGCTTTATTTTTTATCTGACTTATATTATCCATAAAGTTTACTTATTTTAGCGAAACGTTTCTTGCGATTTATTTAACTACTGTAGTTTGTATTAACTCGCAATAAAAACAAAATGACGTAATATTTTCGGGAAGTGGCTGAAATGCAATTTTTTTGTAAGTCTAAAGTTTATAATGATTTATTGCGAGTGAACTATTGTCGAGCATTAAAAGATTATTTCCCGCAAACGCAAATCAAAGGTTTGTTACAAAATGCAGAAGCGCGAAATCGCGTTATTTTAGAGCAGTGGTTCAACACTCTAGTTATATCTTCACATACTTCTGTATTTCATCATTGCTTTAATTGATGACAAGCGCATGATGATATTCAATTGGTAATAAGCATATGATAATATATGCTTTTTATCTTTACCATATAGATTTTTATTTTTATACAAAGCATTAGTAATAAATGTACAGCTGAAAGATTATTCGTGATTGTGCATGAAAACAGAATAATATTTAATAATTTGTTAATACTTAGTATTTAGTATAATTCTAGGTAATTTGAAATATGATTTTTATTTTTTTTTATTATTATTATTACATATTTAAATTTTGTGTTATGTTCTACAAAACCATTAGGAACATGTATGATGTATGAAATAGATACTATTGTCAAATGATGGATGTTGAATTTTTATTCACTAATATACTTCTTAGTCTCTCATTAACTATAATTTCCAAAAAGTGGTTAGAAATTAAAAATTATACATCAATCCAAAAAACACAATTTTATCAAATTGATCTTCGAGAGTTCCAATTTTAAATGGAATGACATGATATGCGAACATATTTATGGTACTCCTATTGGAGCTCCATTGTTACCAGTTTTAGCAGAATTAATTATGGAGCAAACAAATTTCAAAAAAACCAAATGTGCTGTTAATTTTTACTATAAATATGTGAATTATATTATTACTTATATTCTCAAAGATAAAGAACAAGATATACTAAAAATTTGTAACAGTTATCATCCCAGACTATAATTTAGAATAGAAAAAGAAATGAAAACATATTTCTCTCTCATTACTCAGTTACAAAACTCACTTACACACGACTCAGTTACAAAACTAATAAAAACAATCTTAATATTGCAATCAATAATAAATATAATAGATATAATAGTAATATAGTTATTCCCGAAGTTAAACAAATTAAGTATAGAATTACAAGCACTTTTGATAAATGTAATATAAGAACAATTTTTAATAATACAAATAAAAATAGTTTCAATTTTAGTAAGCTAAAAGATAAAACTGCACAAATGATAAATTTATTACTTTATATAAAATACCTTGTAATGAATGTTCAAAAGTACACACCGGACAAACAAAATGATATTTGAAAAATAGAATTTACGAATATAAATATAACATTAAATAATATAAAAATCAATTTACAGCTTTAGTCAAACATACAGTTAATTCTGCTCATAAATTCAATTGTGGTAATATCACAGTATTATATATTGAAAATAATTATTAAAAGAGACCAACTAAAGCAATAATAGGAATAATAAAAAACAAACATTCTATTAATGACAGACAAGATAATGACAACCTAAGTAATCTTCATTATAATTTATTTCACAGCTAAATAATAGCATCAATCATTGTAAACGACCTCTTTATAAACTAAGATTATATATAAAGACAGTGACGCAGCATTAATTAATTAATTTTTACAAACATAATTATACGCTCCTAATGGCTTTTTAGAATATAATACATTTAAATATAAAGTAAGGAACTTAACAAATAAATAATAAAAAAATTCTAAATATAATTTTTACATCATGTATTTTAGGACATAAATAATAAAGATATCTATAAAGAATTACTCTTAATCTGTGTAACGTGTACTTCAAGTATTCCTAATTAATTCATATATATCACATATTATTGCACACATAACACACATGAAAGTATTAGATTAATAGTACGATTAAAAAAGTTACACATCTTTTTCTTTTTGAAAAATTATCGAAATGTAAAAAAGCATGTTTGAAGACTCTGTTCTGAATACCAAGAATTCTATCTATGATCTTTGGGTCTTCATAATTTCCCTACTAACGTTTCAAATATTGTACTTCTTTGACATGATTCGACGAGGACACTTCCATAGGGTGACGATGGGCAATTAATTAATTTGG
>JABFOX010003718.1:0-10084 GCA_022817665.1 Axea sp. ZL-2020
GCATGTACAAAGTTTTTGAACTTAAGAAAAATTACATACAGTCATTTATCTTTTAATTTCTATTACTTAACTATTTATAGTGCATAAAAATAGTGTGACGTATAAAAATAAGAACTGTACCTAAGATATATTACATAAATTTATACAAGCAAAATTAAAATTCATTTATTAATCTAGAGATATTTTCTGTTTTTTTTTTTTTTGTTATACACGATTTATATTTTAGAAGTAACTAAATTTGTAATAAGTATGTCATGTTTAATTTTAAAAATACGTCTTCATTACCAAGTGTTAATATATTTTTCAATTAACTGTTGCTAGAAAATTAAATTTTTTATACTTTATAATAAACTTTTATCTATAAAGAATTGATACAACAGGCAAAAATAATTCACTACGTATCCTTTTACACACCATTCTCTATACAGATTATTTTTCATGCTCGGGCGTTCGTTGAAAAAATTGCTCTCGCCGTTGTTAGCCATAAAAATTTTCAGATAGTTCCGGGCACAATAAAGTCACAACAAAGCAACAAAACAATGAAAGCACTCCCTTAACGCCAAATCAATCAATATTGTTCGCATCGTAATCAAAAATACAATGCAGGTTATATTTTAAAACTTTTCATACCTAACGCATTTATCGATCGTTAACACAAATTTTTCACTATGCTTCATTTTAAGATATTTCATAATAAAATTTAATAATATAAGATATGTACGAAAATGGAATATTTTCAAATTTAACAACAGCAGATACATACGAATACAGCATATTTTCAAATTTGATAGCAACATTCTTGAAAGCATACTAAAATATATTTCCACATTTACTAATTAAAGTATTGAAGACTGATGTCAAGAACCGTAAAAAATGTATTAGTATATTTCGCATGTGTATAATAGGAAAAATTACATGATACATGATATTGTATAAAACAGCCTAGTACAAAATAAAAGTACCATGTACCAAGTTAATGCGTATGTTACTATAATATAACATAAATAAAAAAAAAGGAAAAAAAAAACAAATTTTATATAAATATTTAGAAATATAAAATCATGTATATCTTTAGTAAAATTTTAATGGAATTATTAAAACAAATATTTCAATTCAATTTCTAAACTCTCTCAAGACAATTAATTTCTCATGCGCATGTATCTACCATGTAATACTTACTATAATTATTTTTTATTATGACCATTAATAATTATCAGTACACTACGACAATATTGAATTTAATTTTTTCGCGAAAAATTTTGAATACTTTAATTTAATTAATTTTGTTTTTATATTAAATATATTCACAATTTGTTAATGTGTATTATACAAATTAAACTAAACCGTTCTGTTTTTTAAGAATAAAATTTGATTTGTTTAATCTACTTAGAGGATTAGTATCTTGTTCATTTTCATCAACCTGTATCAATGAATCACATTAAGTAACCTGTCCGCGAACAAAGATTTCCCAACGGTCGTCGTTGAGAGTACATGCACTCGCCGACCATAAACCGCATCTTTTGATACCCGAAATATTTCGTTTTTGCATTGTACAGAATTAACTATTTATCCGGATTAATGTCCTCAGGTTAACGTGTATTCCACGACAAGAGTTCAAGAGAAAAGTTGTCATACAACAACGAAATCCCGCAGGTCGCGAACAATTGGAAACGCGGACTTCACCGATGGCTCGAGACTCAATTTTCAAACTTTCCGTCGCTGCTTGTTTCAAATGTTTTTCTTCATTTTATGTGACCGCTTTCGTTTAACTTCAATACGGGAGCACGACAGTGATTGGGTACATTAAAATCGATTGTCCATGGAGTTTGTAACAATATTGTGGAAGAATATAAAAGCAAATGAAGTCAACAAAAAAGTAATAATGTTGTTGAACAAATATAAGTGTAAAATTAATAAAGTATTTTAATAGGCAAAGTTTATTTTACTTCTATAGTAAAGTATATTTGTGGCGATGAAAAATGGCCAACTAAAATGTATACTTAATTAAGGCTTCGTTTCAATTCCCAATATTTATTTTTACTGCGTTGTATATGATTTTAATTAAATGTAATTGAAGCCCAGTATATTCATCACATGATACATGTAATAATTGAATTATTTTAATATCATTTAATGAAATTATATTAGATACAATAATTATTTCCATTTAATCTAGTTACAGTTAATTAAATGTAATATGCCGATAGAATCAAGCATAATTATCAATTGTAGCAAATAATACAATTATTGTGATTACATTATTTTATGACATTTATTAAGATACAAATACTAAGGATTATTTGTTTTATATAATATGTAATTATGTATCAATTATTTTAGATTTTACTTCGTTAGTAAATGTAAAAAGTAAATTAATATTTTAAAGATATTGGATAATAAGTTATTTTTTTGCATCGATGTAATTCAAAATAAAATTACTTTTTATATCAAGAGACTTTTTCTGATGGCATATTACGTTATTGGAAATCATAAAATAAAATCGAATACATTGTTCATTTCTCAATAACAATTTAAAAATCTATAAATCATAATAATTTAATTTTTCGTATTTCCATTTTCCATATCAAAAATAAAATATAAAAATTTTGTTTCCAATTATACTCTATAATACAAAATCTTAGGTCATTGCCTGTTTACACTTAGCTTTTAACTGACTATTGAATAATTCATGTAACTATGTTCACAGAACGAATCTAATTTCTATATGAATAATTTAAAAACGACAGAATTAAATTATTTACTAAAGTCGGTATAAGTACCATGAACTAGTATTTCATTATCTATAGATATATGAATATGTTTCGAATGAAATTTTAATTCAATATTTCTCAATTCAATAAATCTAAATTGCCTACAAATTAAGTTCATTCATATACGAAATTTAAATTTACCTGTCATATTGGATTCAATGATTAGAGATATTACACTCCTGACAAAGATCGGTTTGTAATTAGCGATGCCATTTTAACATCAAATGATTTTCAATAAACAGCTTTAAATCTCAAATGAATAAAAGTTTAGTTTTTTAATAATATTATACGTATCGTATATGACCTATCATCTTTGTTATTATCTAGTTTAATTATTTTAATAAAGAACTTCGTAATTATATGATCTTTCTGTTCCCCAACACGAAAACATGGCTCGTAGAAGAAATTATCATCTATTTAAAGAGCTTGTTAAATAGTACTTTTTAAGAGGTTTATAGAAATGGTAGAGACATTCATAAAATCGCTACGCTAATTTCGACCACGCACCATGATATTTATAGATCCATTTTCAAAAATTTTGAATATAGATAATTTGTTCGCCCTGAATTGGGATATGTAGTTATACTTATTCTATAAGTCATATTTTCTCTGTAACAACTATTTTTTTAAATATATTTTTACGTTTTTATTTATATTATTTCCATTCAGAAGCATATAGTGTAGTATATTGTTTTAATATTTCATTATGCCTGTAATATGTATAAATTTAGTCATTCAATTTTGTTACTTGAACAAAGTAAATGATGTTGTTAGGTTAATACTATGTCTTAGAGGCGAAATTTCATATTGTTTGCAAAAATGTGTTTTAAATATTACGTTTGTTTTTATGATGATGATTTTGTTAAGAGTTGATATTGAAGTATATTTTGTATTTCATGTGTTCCGTTACTTCCGGAGTGGAAATATTACGAGTTATACAACTTATAATCGTTACAGGTATTATTGTTTACTAACAATTAATCCTTTTTTTGGTTTTTCTTGATCATTTTTAGATTGGTTCAAGAATTACTTCTGAAAAAGGGTTCAATATATTAAATATAATAGCATTATCTTTCGAAACTCTGTGTGTCTTATCGGGAGTCTCTCTTTTTATCGAATGGCTCTTTTTTTGTACTCTAATTATTTTATTTTTTTTAAATTATAATTCACCGTCAACTGCATCTTATTTAGTCACATAAATCTTTTGTACTCACCAGTCACGGAAGCAACTGCCGAGGTTGAGATGAAACTCAACTTTCACCGTTGTGGAACTTTTCAACGATTTCTTCAGTAACTACATCTGTCGGGCAGCTTCAGCACTCCTAATCAAAAGCAGATGTACAACTATGTTTAAATTTGTTGAAGATTACGATTGTTTGGTGGTAAAGGATCATTATAGTCAGCATTCAACTCCGTTTTGATTTCTTCAAACGTTTTCCATCTAAAAATGAAAAACGAATTACGAATCAATATTATTCTTTTTTCGTTATATCGTAAAGCACCAAATATGTTTAATACAAATGTCATAACTAACACATAAATCAATTTAAAGTTTGGTGTGGTGTTGTTTAAAAGACGGTAGTATATAATGGTAATGGCAATTATATTCGACAACTGTACATATAACACGGATACTTATTGATTCTATCTCGTATAAATCATTATAAAAAAGTATATCAATCAATAAAACTACATGATTGAATACATAATTTTGTTAGGGATATCTCAGATATCTACACTCTCCTAAGTGCCCTAATTATATGTAAATAAATAATATATTTTAATTAATTAAATTATTGATGAATAAATTTATTATTTGTAAATAAATCTGACGTATGTAATTCTTTGAAAATAACGATATAAATGTCAATGAATTTAATTCCAACATGTCAACTGTGTTAATAGCGAATAAAAATTTTATAGTTGCACCCGATGTCATAAAATAATTCATCATTCGAAGAAATAGATCCCTTTCATTCAGGAGAAAAAATATTTACATTTTTTTATAGCTGATAAGTAGCCGTCCTTTTCTAATTAATAAGTAATTCGATGAATCGATCAATTCATGAACTGTAAACTAGACAGAAGAGTGATCAACACAAGGGAGACTCAGAGGTGATAGGCATTTACTGTGGTTTCCCCAGAAAAGACAGCTTACCAGACAGCTAAATGCCAGAACATCACGACAGCCGCGAAAAAACAATTTCTATCGAAATGTTAACAGAGATGGTGACTGTTACTTTTGTTTAAAAAATAGCCAACGTAACTTACACTGATAAAAAAACGCATGTATTACGCGAAGGCCTAAATTAATAAATGATTTACTTTAATTTGTATGATTTGCAAGAACCTTTTCTATATGTCAAATGTAGATTGTTATTTTAATATAAGACTGCATTTAATAGATCGTATAAAACTAATTTGACAGATCGTCACAGGTATGTACAAAAAATACGATATAATCATACAGTTCATAATCAAACCTTATTTTGGAATTGGTTAGAAACTTAAATGATGTACTTTAATCAAAACGAAGAAAAAATAGGAATTAACACATTGCTTTTTTCATAAATTCACGCAGACCTAATTTAATGCATTGTGTAAGAACCAGTGTTGTTAGAGATTCCGATTCATTGAGGAATCGGAAAAAAGATAATACAGTTTTATTAATGAAAAAATTATAAAATGATATCAATCATTTTCTTTCGAAAGATTAGACGTAAAAGTAGAACGGAATAATTATTTTAATGTTCTTTTTCATTTAATTCAATATTGCTTTGAAGTTCCATCAAAAAAGAGTTAATATTTTTTGAAATAATTTTATATTAATCGAATGAATTATAATTTTTATTGGTTATTAAGATGAAGAACCTAATTAATCGAGCTACTAATTATAAATTATTCGAAGTAGAAAAACAGAATTATTATGTACAGTAACAATAGTTATCAATCTTCATAAAATACGGTTAAGGTATTTTATATGTCATTTTATGTTGCAATAAAAAGATTTCATAGTTAATAATAAAAGAACAAATTATGTTCTTTTTTTTTACTTAAAATTAGGAAAATATTGTTATTTTATTAAAATTCCTCGACACTTTTATTCTACAATAATAAATATCGGATCAACTTGTTGCATTAATTCATAAATTAAATCTAAAATCTGTTTATTTATTACTCGTTTTACATATCTATGTAATTGTAAATATCAGAAGCAAATGTACGTATTACACACGTATAATAACTAGATAATAAAAACATTAACTAGATAAAACAATAAAAAAAAAACAATAACTAGATAATAAAAACACGTATAACAACTAGATAATAAAAACATAGATTGTACATGATAATGAGGGATGCATTGACACATTTATATTATCTCTGATCTCAATTCTAAGAGAACAAAAAACAATTTCGCAGCTACGATAAAGTTACAGCATATGTTGGCATATTTTCATGTGTGAACATGAAAGATATGCAACTGTTTGATTTATTATAATTTTGTATCATCCTTTTAAACATCACAGTCATTTTTAATTTATATTTGGCACTTACGTTCTGAACTTTAATTTATGTATTGCAAACATGAAGTCATAATCATCAACATAAAACCTGATTTATTTGTCAAGTTTATGTCGAACTATTATATATTTATTACTGTGCTGTTTGGAATTAGCATTAATTTATTCAAATAATAACTGACATTTTATGATTATTTATTTTAATAATAACTATCATGTGATTTTTTACTTGAACTAAAAAAATTTGGTTGAGAGAACTCAGTTTTATATATTGATATAAAAATATTAAATTGATGAATACAAAATTTAAACTATATACGTTTTAGTGTTTGTAATTATAAAAAAATTATTTTTCATCCAAAATTTAACCTTTCTGTTTTATTCTTATATTCATTTTTTCAATGTACAAATTTCGTTACAATGTTTTCTTTATTCTACGATAAAAGGAATTTTTATTAGTTTTCAATATGCGTAATTTGCATTACTTATAAATAAAATTAAATTTTATTTTTTATTTTTTATAACGAAATAAAAATGTAATTACAAAATATATACGAATTAACTGAAATGAACACTTAAAGTGGACAAATATTTCCCATAATTGGTATAATTTAATTAAATAAAAATTGGTGTAATTTTTAGTAAAATAAATAAAATTACTTGAGAGCTGCTGTTTAAATTTGTAAACAAAGTTAGAGTCATGCAATGCTAAATTGTATTAATACAATCGTATTTGAACTTAAAAGTTTATCAAAATTTACTTAAATGAATGAAGTAACCTAAACATTATAATGATCGTAAGTAACATAATATTCTTGAAAATCAGATCTTGAATTTTAACTCAAGCATACAACGATCTTTTCTGTTTATCTGTTTCACTATTTCGCTGTCTATCATGCGTATGGTGCAATTTCTAGGTGGCAATATATTATACGTAATTCATACAACGACCCAACATATTATTGTTCTGGAAAACAGAGGAATCCCATTACAGGTTAGTGACTGAATCTTGTCAGAGTTACGTTTTAGTTGTGGTTAACGAACCGTAGCCTCTGGCAACTATTTCTCCCTTTTTACTCTTATCTCTTTTAATCAGAAGTTTCTATCACTATAAATTACGTTACAAAAGAGATTCAAAAAAATACAAAACAATTTATCAACAATTATGTATAAAATATCAACTCAATCATAAAAGTTATTTAGAAAGATATATTTTTAAGTACATTTAAAAATTAATTAATTAACTATTTATAAAAATTTGAAATTGTAATAAAAAATGTTTTATATTTATTGTCAAAATTTAATTGAAATATAAAAAGTATGAGTAATGTAGAATTTATAATTATATATTTTGCATAATATGTATTTGCATACATTTTTTATAGTGATATTAAGATATAATATGTTACTGAAAGATAACGTGTAACTTATAGAAGAAAGTAATTTTAATATTGATTTAATCGAAAAGTAGATAGATATAAAAGATGCTACAAGTATAATAATGTGGAAATCCTAAACATCTTGAAAATTCCGGTTCTTCGTAGAAAAAGTCTTAAATTTGTTCAACTAAAACCACATAAACGATGTCGTTCAACGTGCGATCACTTTAGAAATATTATTCGCTCTAATTCACGATGCTGTTTTCGCCTACAATCTCAAGAATGTTTTTCTTTGACTTTTGACATCATTACTCAATGTTTTTTTATGAGATGAAGAGCGGCACCTTCTGTCATTTCTTAATGCAAGGTATACTGTGAATAGACATGAATCCATTCACAGTTTCCTTTTTAAGGACTAAAGAGCATTCCGTCTACAATGCTGTCCGACAAACGGTTCTACTTTGGATCGGTAAACTATCTTTAATGATATCGTCTTTTATGCCTGAAAAAGGCATGGGAATATGTCGTTCTATACGCATAAACTTACATATGACACAAACTGCATTTTACTAATTGTGTGTAGATAGGATTAGAAATACTTTTTATTGAATTCGCTAAAAACTAGTCTTTCTGTGATCATAATTGATTATCAATTCAGAGTTGGGATGAGTCTTGCTGAAAATTGTGCTCACAATTCCTGAAGCCAGTTACTGAACTTTTACTGAGCTGATATGTATACTTTTTGGAAATTGGCGACCCTTCCATACATTTCAAATTATAAATCGAATTTTACTCCTTTGTGAGCAGATAAATACATATAATTTCTGCCACAGTGTTCATTTCACTCAACCAATTGCATTTTTTTTTCATTAATGTCTGTCAGCCCATATCTCGGTATCGTAAAATATGATGATATTACCAACCAACGTTAACATGTCGTATTTTATAACGAAGAACTGAAAACTAATTCCTGTGCGATTTCTGCTTCGAAGGCGCTAAACGTTTGAACGCGGTTTATTAGGTAGTCGTCTTCGGAATGTTGAAGTATTTATTATAAAGTAAGTACTCGTTTAATCTTTTCAAACTGAAGTTCTGAAAATTTAGCGTAATATTATCTACGAAAATACAAATAAAATTCTGTGAATTGTATTTTATTAGCCAGATCATTTTAGCTGCCTTCGCATTCAGTCTGGCCATATGTACAATAGTACTACTGGTTCTGAAGCCGAATTGCCTCTTGGATATATTACATTACCACTCATAGACGCAATAAACTTGTTTTAAATTTAAGCATGTTCTAGTATTACTTTATGTCTTTTACAGTATTTATGACTGATTCTCACATCGTATACGAATAGAACTTAGTGATATATTTAGAAATACATTTTTTAAAATAAACTATATTTCTATCATTACAAAATTATATTTCTAACGGCACTGTTTATTTTTTTAAAGTCTTAGGATTTTAATTTTAATATTTAAGTTATTCCAAACTTTCTAACAAAGCAAAAACTACACAGCATTATAGATATAAATTTAAACAAATTTTTAGTATAAACAATTTTTTAAGATCAATTCGAATACACTAATTTTATTGAAATTATTCTACATATTTATATTCTTCATCTACATTCTATATTGAATATTCTTCTAATATTAAACACAATAATTCACTATTATCTTAAGATTAATAGTGAATATTCAATGAACGTTAACTTTGTCTTGCGATGATTATAACGTATGTATTTGACCAATTGCGCATCCCTTAAAAGTAATAAGGAATTATGATAAGTATTTAGTAATATTTATACAAAGTACTATAAGAGTTGCAGTTTTATTGGATATTGTCCTTGTATACAATATCTACCAAGAAGTATTTGTAGCCTCAGTTATATATATTTTTATTAATTATATTTGTTATAAAATGACTTAAAATTACTTTTCTTATATTATTAATTTATTTTATCGCTTTGTATTACTCATTCGTTTTAGTTGCTTATATTTTGTATATATCTTATTTTATTATATTTTATTTGATTTGGTATTATTTATTTATTCACTAAAGGACATAAGGCCGGTTTTTAAGAGCACACTAGTTTAATAATAAAATTGATTTAAAAATATGTTCACTTTTGCACTATTAGTACTAATTATTAAACATATGTCTGCTAAAGCTGGCTTTTTGTTCTCTGAAATATTATGGCCGTATTTCCTTCTAGTGAATTACTGCTCGTTCGAGAACCATGTTTAAGTCAGCGCTGACTCAGACCTGTAACTTTTCAATTATCAATTATCATATAGTATAAAATGCTATTTACATTTTATAATTTTTAAATACAACGAAGAATATTTTTTAAATATTCTCGCTTCGAAAATGTAATCTGAGATGAATGTTATGTACGGATTTTAT